>JABUIW010000023.1:874111-916679 GCA_013363375.1 Menidia beryllina
TTCTTCCAGCAAAAACATACTTTCCACCAATACACAGTACAAATATCTATCTACACAGAAAGAACTGTTCTGAATATCACCTTCACATGTGTTTGACTTGCATTTTGAAATTCCTTCTGTGTTATTTTAAATTCTGAATTCCCGTCCTTGTCTTGTTATTCAGAATTAAACACATTCAATGTGTCTGTTCACTCTGTAGAATAGGCCATCTGACCAAAAGCCACTTTAATGAATAATTATTATATAAACTGGTCTTATAAGCAGCCAGAATGAGACCGGCATGTGTGTCTTTTTACTGTGATTCCAGATTCCAGGGATGCCGTTGTGGCTTCAACACTTTGGTCTGGACTCAAGGACATGCTGTAATTAAATGGTTTTTAAGAGAAGGCTACATGGTACTGGTTTAGACCATGCATTTGGTTTTCAATCATTCATTCACTCTTTGCTTTTACGGCAGTAAAACGGCGTAAAATCATCCAGAAAATCTTAATTTCTTAGTGATGGATCACGGTGACGCCCTGAACTCCCCCCTGAGTGCTCCCGGGTCCGGGGGTACGTCTGCACAACGCCCTGACTGACAGATCGACTCACAGGAAACTCCCTGGGCACAAAGTCCGGCTACTATTAACAGAAGCAAGCTCCTTAGATGTGAAATCTCAAAGGCGTGCGGCAGATATTAAACATTTCAGTCACCTTCCAGCTGTGGATCAAATTTCCAACAACGTTCAACTGCATGAAAATGACACGTTGATGTCGGGTGTGTTTTGCCCCTGAGTATTCAGCAAGCCTGCATCCGTGCAGCGTCACCACGGCAACGCGGAAGTGAGCCCAGGTCCAGCAGCGGCAGGGTTTCTGTGGAGCAGTTAAGACCGAACAGCTTTGGTAAAAGTTTTTTAAAGGGTCTGATCAATTGCAAAGTGGTTGCCAAATGGAAGTCTCACCCAGAAAAACAACCGGCGGAGCGCCCTGGTTCTGCCTCTCTCAGTGCGCACGTGGGCCTCCGCTGGCGCACAGCCGGCCAGTTCTGCTTTGATCTGCACAAGATATATCTTTTCTTTTTTGGACCTCCTTGTTATCTGAATATTAACATCCAGAACAGGCACAATAGTTAGCCAGCTGATGTATTCAGAACTTCCTACCGAGGGGAGAGGGCTTTCTTTTGCTCAGTCCCATAACACCCAAACACCTCATTTCGAAAACACGTTTAAAGCAACTGCTGCCTAATGTTTATCACCAGTTTTTTATGCTGATTTCTTTTTGAATGTGCTTTTTCTCCAACTTCAATTTGAATTTGGTTCATGGTCATATACCGACTGCACTAATAACGTCTCTAATTCTGGGGAAGATTATTCAATGGAAAAAGAAACACTACAGCGCATTGTTAACCCCAGGATGCCCAATGCTTCCTCTTTGTCAGAGCACGCAGTGCCCATATGTGCAAATTGTGTTTAGATCTAACCTCAAGAGCAAATGCCACCTTTTCAACAATAAGGGAGCATTGTTGAAAAGGGAGCATTTTCCAAATGCGTTTCATCATTTAGATGAAATGGATTTGGAGGACTCCTCTGGAGGACTTGGTATGTTTTTTTTTTTTTTTTTTGTGGACATTTTCCATTTTAGCAGGAAATAACAGAAACATGCTAGAAGAATTAACTGAACAACAAAATGGAATATAAAGTCTGAAGAATCATGGGGAAAACATTGTAAATAAACATATTGCTAAACAGTTCAACTCTGACATCAAAGCTTAGAGAAACCAGGTGAGGACATACAATATACAGACACGGAGGCCAATACAGCAAAACACCGATAAGTAAATGAGGCTACAGAATAAGAAATATGAAAGGAACAAGCTATTACAAAAACCGAAAGGGACATCATTCTGAATACAGGCATGGGTAAGAGCGAATAGAGACAGAATGTACACAGAAACAAGGAAGGACAGAAGATAGATAAACAGGAAAGATAAACACTCATGTTATTTATGTCATTTGTGAGTCCTTTTTCATCTGTCCTCCTTCCTCATGAGCTGCAGCTGGAAGCTTGCTGGAGGATTTACAAAGAGGATGCACAACTGTATCTTTTACAGAAGTCTAAAGGGGTTTGGTTCAATTAAAAAAGTAGATGACTTCAGAAACGTAGCTAATGCTTGTCTGACAAAAGGAAGAATACAGATGAGAAAGCATCACATTCAGCTGATGACAGTTAAGATTTTTATTCAAAATATACTCAATTTAAAGACTTAAGGATGAGGCCAACTTGTTAGGTTTTTTAGTCACGTCTTTGTGTGTCGGATTTAAACAATGGGATGGGATGGAGGCCTTTGAAATGGGAAAACAAAAAACGAGTACAGAGGCGGAGTAGCAGAAATCCACCTGGGCGTCTCAGTGTCTGCTGACCTTTTCCTTCGTTTCCACTCCCTCTCTGTTAGAAAACAAACATTAGTTTGGGAAATAAATCTTCCACTGTTTCAAAAGATTTGATGAATTCACTCCCCCACATGAAGTGTAATGGGATTTGGGCATTTCTGGGTTTTATGTTAAAAGACATAGCCATTGTTGTCTTTGAAGTTTTGAGGTGGATTTGCACTTCCTAATCAGAGCTGACAGGTAACTGAGAGGGTCAGACAAAATCACAGTCCATGTATTTCAAAGGAAAGCTTGTGAATCTTCTTAGATGTGAATGTATTTCTCTACACTGTCTAATTATTCCGTTTGGTTTCAGGGGTTGCTGGACAGTGTTAAAAAAAGACTGGACTCGAGGGGTTCCTTTAATCTCATCTTGCTTTTTCTAATTGAGGTGTTAACCAAATGTGTTAAAGTGTAAATAGCTTCAAAGCATACAGATTGTGTTATTATATGAAAGAAATGTCATATATATATATATATAGAGAGAGAGCCATTGCCATTTTTTCCTGTTCCCTGTGTCTTAATCGAACAGACTGGGTGGATTTTGGCTCTGCAACAGTGAGAAACTAACTGGGGATTATCATTCAAAGCAGAGGGCTGTCTCAAGTGCTCTGTCAACATTGGTTTAAGTGCAACTCTTATGTGATGCTTTGAACTGGAAGAGGACCTCATCATTCTCCGCTTTGCAGCAATTATGCCATCAGTGAACTGTTTATGGACATCGGTTGACTTCTCAGTGATTATTTCCAAATTCCTTTCTCAGCTGTGACCATTCCGGCTGCTTCTTATGTATTTTGTCAAATCATCTGTTTACATCTTCCGGAGAAGAAGTTATTTTTTTCTTTGAGCATCGATGCTTTAAAAGTGAGATATTTTATTCAAAAGAAGGAAGTGAAACTGACTGTGAGGGTGATAATAGGCTTCAGCTATATGTGAGGAGCACACACTGTTTGGTACAATGGACTGTTTAATGCCTCGGAGTCATCTTAGAGTTTTGATCCTGCTTCTGATTTAGAAAATGGCATTTAAATTGTTCTCTTGTCATCTAAAGAGAAATAATCTTTCAGCATCCATTTCACAGTCAATGGCTGAATGACTCCCTCAGGCTTGGTTAATGATTTTTCTGCTCTGTAAAAGCTTTGATTAAACTGCAGACCAAACAAAATGCAACACTAAAAGTTTTGATTACGGCCAGAGGATGATGATAAACTGCTCCTTCTGCAAAGCCCCTTTGCCTACTGTGATACATTTTTATAATGCACTCAATAAAAATGTTCCTTTTACGGTATGGGCGGTCAGAAGCTTACCTCATAAACAGTCATGCACGTAGGATAAATCTTGCCTGCCTCTTTACACTGTGTGACCTTTGAGTCATTCCCTTTGCCACGGTTTACAGCATTTTTTTTAGCTGGCTTTAGTTTAGTGATCCTTATCTTCACAGCATCCATTTAAAAGACTAGGGACCATCTGAACTTGCTTAATTTCACAGAGTTTTAAGTCAAAGTGTTAAGTCAGATGAGGTCAGTTTGTGTTGGTTTTCATGCACTGCTTACTTAAAATGGTCTGTTTCAGGACTTGGCTGGTGTTTTGAACTTATCTGTCATGCTCTGGTGTGGCCTTTGGAGATGCGTTCTTAATTACAGGCCGTGTGGAAGTTCAGGGCTGAGTCTGGTAGCTGCCACAGCTGTTAATCATCTACCGCCATCTAGATCCCTTCTTAAGGAGCAGCAGGAGCACTGATTAGCTTTTTTTCCTGATGCCTTCACCAGACACACACATCAACCAAAGGCTCTGCTCCTCCTCCTGGTTTAGATTTCAAACGAAGAACTAACTAACATGCAGACTTTAATATGAATTTGGTTAAATTCCTGACATTGTCACGGGTTCACCAGCTGTAACAATATCAAGGTTTAATTTGGACATAGCGGGAATGTGAAACACAAAGTTGGAATAACTTTTTGTTTCAAACTGAAAATTATTTTATTGTTATACACAAGTGTTACAAGCAGAACTTGTTGAGTTTTTTTTTTTTGTTACTTTGAAGCACCCATATTTGATTGGGTCCTCTAAAAGTGAAAAATCTTTATTTAAAGAGCCCCACACATTTTTATTACAAACTTTGCGACAACCTTGGTAACAGACAACCTTAGTTAACTTTTAAAAGTTCTGGACACCGTAGTTAGTTTGGATGAAAAGATGTTTAACACTACCACCACACTTCATTTGGTGTCTTTTTAATTAACTGATTTATTCAAAACTGAAAATTTATAAGCAACCTTATTTGTTAAATGTGTACTGCTATATCTTTTTTCAGTTCAGTTGCCTCAATTTTTAATTGAAGGTGATCTTCCAAAACGGACTCTAAAATTTGTTCCAGTCGTCACGATCTCTGAAAGCCCTGAACTTTGTCTTATCCCCCTGAGACCTGAGCTTTTATTTGAAGTGCAATTTTGCTTTTTTCTACATATCTGGGATTAGTAGGACCTAAAAGTTTAATAACTAGACTTTGTCATGGTACAGGTAGTTTTTCTTCATATAATCTCAGTGGGTATATCTTTATATTTAAAATGTTTGTTTATATATTCAATGTTTTTGCAATTTGGTTGTGATGCTCCAAATGACTCATTTACAAAATGTAGACACAATAACAACATGATTGGTTGAAAGTGTATAAAACCATTTTACTTTAGATTTCAAACAGTAGTGTCTGATGGTGTATGAGGCCAAGGGGTCAAAGTCGAAAGAAAAAAGAAAGATTGTGATTGTAAAGAGAGGGAAAAATGCAACATCCTCATATGAAAACGCAGCAGGTTAAAGGTGTCATTCAGTGATGCAGTTCCCATTGAGTGATGCGGTTACCAACAGTTCATTCAGTACTTGCATCTCTTTGAAACACAGCCGTGCGTTCAGCACCCTGGATAGCTCCGCAGTCCTTCACAAGCTCCAATGAAGAAACTTTCTGTAGCACGAGAGGCTTATGGTAAAATTGCCCTCTGCCTATAGAAAAAAAAACACACTCTGACACCAACATACACCAATGCCAGCACCCCCACCAAGCCTTGAATTGCACAGCTGTGCTGCGCAAAGCCTCCATCTATCTGCACAGGCCAGGACTCCCTTGAGAGGTCATTATTCTACATATATTGGCTTACCAAAGTGGAGGCTCGCTCATGGTGCCCGTGAATGTATACAAGCAGCACTTTTTCAGACTAATATCAGAGTCGCTTGAGCACATGAGAAGTTTATGTAAGTCGAAATGCAAAATAGCCCGTTCAAATCTGCGTAAAAATCGGTTGTTGATCGGTTGAGTCAGTTTGATATGTTTTGCTGCTTGAGCCTGACAACTAAACCCAAGGCGGTCGGTGTGTAAGTCTAATTTGATTTCCTAATCTCGCCCATTACAAGCAAAAGTCAGGTCGAGCTCGCTGCCAAACAGGGTATTTCTATCCCAGAGCTCGTTAATTACAGCGCCCAGACAAAGGACGAACGGGACTGTGCAGCCTATAGCAGCACAGAGGGGCCAAACCTGGTCATTAACAGGTTTTCATAACCATTTCATCGCATCTGTTTAGAATGCACGAATCATAATAAGCAGGTTGGAATTTGTTTGCAGAAACTTCAGGTCATTATGCCAACCTAAATTTTAAGGACAGCCCCCATTCCATTCACCAACCGTCCTCCCCCCCTTTGCTCGGCCATCACCCCCTCCTTCCCATCCATCCCTCTCTTGCAATTTGAATAGAGATCCCCAGCAGCACTCTTTTGTTCAGTAGCGCTCAGCTGCTGGAGAGGTGAGCACCACTCTGCAGAGGCTGTTCCAGCGCCTCCGCTCCACGTCCAGGAGGACTGCACGCAGAACCAAACGGTCCTCCCGGTGCCTCCGTCTCCCGACCTGACTCCCAGATCTGCCTCGATTTCTCCCCCCTCTCTCTCTCGTTGGGCTTTTACGCGCCGGTGGATGGTACATCTTCACTCTCCTTGGCGCTTCCACCTGCACACCGTCTCAAAGCGCTGCTCCTGGGAAGCTGCAGCATCGCTCCACATTCCTGCGGACCTCACTTATTCCAAAGGTGAAAACGAGTTCTTTTGGCTCTTTTTTAAAATAATGTTAACTATCAGGGTAGTACATGAAGTGTTCAATATGTCATTCGAACGTTCTGTGATCCACGTTAACGCGAAAAGAGAGGGTTGTTTCACAAATAGTACCCCACAGCCGGGAGGAATTTGCGATAAGCTTGTATAGGGCAAAGATGCGTGATTGTGACAAGAATAGTCTCTGATTTAAACAGATGCATGACACTTCTAGAGTGTGAGCCCTTGTAAAAGTAAGAAATGTCAGTGGTTACTGTTTTAAAGTGGCTGAATTCATGAATACATCTGTGGGAAATGTATTGGACTTTATTAGAAAATCTCACCTTTGGAAAAGCATGGGCTTGGGATCTCAGCTTTGGAAAAGCATACAGAGGTGTGATTAACTTTTTTTCTGCTTCTGTTCGTTGTTATTTTCTGAGTTTTGATGCATTCCTTATATGTATAGAGGCTTTTTTTGTTATGTCGCTAAAAGAAGCTTTTTGACACTGCATAGGTATTCACACAGAATTGGTACCTTTATCACCATCTCACCACCTCTTTTGCTGAATCCTCCCCCCTTTTCTTACCCTGTAAAGCTTCAGGTGAGGCAGAAGGGGACAGCAGCTTTAGGATTGGGGGAAAGTCAATAGGCAGCACAGGCAGAGCTGTCAGTACTGTCAGCAAAGCAAAATGGGTGAGCCTGAAACATTATCTTGAATGGCACCTACACTCTGCCTAATGGGTCTCTAAATTATATTGGTTAGAGAAAACTTTGCCATCTGTCAGGAAGCCCTGGGCTACAAATTGTTGAAAGTGGAGGAGGGCCGACCTGCTCGCCACAGTGAAGCGCCACAACATTGCTTTCCATTGGCTGTCTCACAATCAGGGATGCTATCATGGATAAGATAGCAGTGCTGGGTTGCGCTTTTTCCCCCCTCTTTTAATTTTAACGAGTGCATGGCAGTGTTTCAGATACAGCGTGGCAGTGAGAGAAGGAGCAGAGTTGCTCGTGACCCCATGGGAAATTAAGCAGAGATTCGACCAAGCAGTTTGCAAAATGGTTACTAGCTTGCTTTCTTTTTTCTTGCCACTTATTCTGTTTTTCTTGTGCTCATCTTTTGTCTCAGGTATCCGTGCACACAGGGGTTCACACACACAGCTTACTAACCATTCCTACTATCTTTGGTATTTTCTTTGATATTCTATACCCCTTTATCCCCTCCAACCCCATCCCACACATGTTTTCAGAGATATGTGACCAATGCATTTTATATCTACATCCAAGACCAAACTTGTCGGTTTCAGTTTAGTTCTTTTGAATCAAATAACTTACCTCTCATTGGTTGGGAAACCACATGTAGATCTTTGTATATGTAATGCCCGTGTGTGTTTCACTTTTGCTGGCACTTCCTTGGCTTTGGTAATTAACTACTTGAGTATTGTCATCCTCTCTTGCGTAATAAGTCAGGGCCACATTTTAAGTTCCTTATGCCCCTATGCTCCCTTTTCCATCTTTTTATCCCTCTGTTCTCTCATGCATATTGCAGATGATCTCTTTGTTTATCTTCTTTGTCTATTATCTTAATGTCTCATGGTGTGTGGACTTTCAGTCCCCACTCCTCCGCTGGATCACGGTATCTGCCGTTATTGTCGTTGTTCTCGGGGAAGGTGTTCTTTTCTGTGATGTTTTCAGTTCGCTGCTCCCATTTTCACATTTTCGGTGTGATGAGGCATTACAATGGATGAACAATGTTCCCTCTGAGAGAGGTTGAGCGCTTCTTAGTGGCTCTGCTCCAAGTGTGGTCAAGGCCAAACGCGGCACAGAAACGTTGCCATCGCATCTCAGGCGCAAGAAAGGAAAGGAGGAGAAAAAAATAAGCAGGAATGAAGACCGGGAGACGGAGGTGACAGCTCGGGGCAGTTTGATAGCATTATCTGCTCTTTGCATGAGGTTGTGTTGTCATGTATTTCAATAATGTGTCCTCGCTGGCTGCTCTGTTTAGTGCAGACACTTGTAGCAGAAGATGTGAATTGGCGAGAATTCAAGTGAGCTCTTGAGTTGCATCCAAGCAAACGAATGACAAACAGGGCATTTTTAAAGAGACGGTGCCAATGGAAAGAATTCATATTAATAGAATGAACCCTCTGCTATGCTTCAAGACAACATGGCTGCTCTGGTATGGCACTGGGAAATAAAAAAAGGGCATCCTAGATACTCCACACAGTCAAGCACAGCATCACTAGGCTTGCTTTTGGCTGTTTGGGCAGTAAAAGCCTTGAGCTATAAGCCTTATAGATGAAAGAGCGAGTTGCTGTGAGCCAGCTGTGATCCTTGCTGTGGCCAATAGCAGGCCATATTGGAATTTTACAGTTGAACAAGTATATTCATCAATTTGTGCGTTTCTCTTGTGCATATGTTTTTTTAAAGCCCCTTTTGGGCTCACCTTATGCAAGCTTATGTGTTTTTTTTTTTTTGTGTGTCCGTGATGGAGGAGGGGGGTTGCCAGAGGCTTTGTGCAAAAAAGGGACTCATTTACAGACTTGGATAACTCTGATCCAATTAACCAGTGAAAACCCACACAGCAGCGTATGCACATATTTAATTTTGGCTGTATAAATGATCATGGCTGTGCATGCTTCCCCGCTGTCTGTTCAAACTGTGTGTGTAGCAGCAGACTTCAGATGACTGTAGATCACATTTTAGGCAGCGATTCACTTGGCATCTCCTTTTCCCCCTGTCCTGGGGTCGTTTAACCATCCTAATGAAGGCTGTACCTTTGCTCGCTGGGGCGCGTCAGTCTGCCTGATTGACAGTTATGCGTCCGTTCACTCCTCCAACCTGATGCCACCAAGCAGCTGGAGCACAGCTCAAGGGGGCTGCGGCTGGCTTTGTCTTGGCGAATGATATAATGGTCTGGCATTAGCCGTGTTGAACTAGCCTCTGCACACAGAGCCAAGCAAATGAGAAGCGCAGCTGGGCTATAATGGTCAGTGGCAGAGCGGACAAAGCCCAGGAGGCCCCGCGGTAGAAAAAAAAAAAAAGGTAGCTTACCACAGTCCTTCCAGGCACAGCTCATTAATATTCATCAGTCACCCCCCTCAACCCCCAAACCCCCAAACCCAGCTCGGCACCCCTCTTCCACCAAATGCATTATTCAAAGGGAGCGTTTTCCCTGTTAAATACCATAAATAAATGATGATATCTGGTAACAGTTTTTGTCTGGTGAATTAATGACAGGAGTAGAGTCGAGTGTCTTCCAGTGATTAGGGGAACAAGGGTTGCTGAGGTGGGTTTCTGTTAAGCTGCCTTTCCTCTCACGGCTTCCTCTTTGTCTCGCCAGTTGGCTGCAAAATCTCCTTTGTTAATGTCACTTAGCATGCCAGCGGATTTGAACCGGGTTGCGTCTCTATCAGTCAACCCGAGCAACATTGCAGAGCAGAAGCAAACACTGTGTGGCTGTTTATTTTACCGTTATGGCTGATTTTCCCTGTCTGAGCTCATCTCCAATGCTCTCTGTGGGCTCCTTTTGTGGTTTCAGCACCACACATATCCTAAAGCAGTGTCTCTATCTCTTTGTTTTCCCGTCCTGTTGAACAAAAATCCAACACTTGGCACACACTCGTATGCACACACGAGCAGTAACTGTCTGAAAGATGCCTCACAGAAGTGTATCAACAATGTAATGTTGGCATTATTGTTGTACAGGCTGTAGCTGTCAGGCTCTGATGTGTCGGTAAATGGGGGGTGCTTGAGAGGCCCACAGATGGCCGATGCGTTTCACTCTTATGTGCTGCAGTTCCCAAAGGAGGGGAATGCATTTTGTTTTGTGTGGGCAAGTTGAATATTCTAATTTGAAAAGGGTACACAGGAATCTTTCAGATCCCAGGATGTGTTTCGTGATTGGAAGATTCCAGCAGAATGATGGAGAAAGGGGAGGCATAGTGGGGCGGGGGGAAAGAATAAGCTGTGTCACAGAGAATAATTTCTGATTGTCTTCTTCTGTCTTCCCCTGCATGAGATTTAACACAGCAGGGCTATTTATGAAGCCGAAGCAGTGGTGCGACTCCTATTAAGTTCCCCTCGCTAATCAGAGATGGAGCTCTGGGGTTACCGAAAACAATCACAGGGATTTGTCGAGGAAAAGTAAGAATGTTGTGTGATGCCATTAGTTGAGATCACTCTTAGGCCAACTTTCATTTCAGGTGTCGTCTTAACGTGGGAGAGGCAAGAGAAGTGTAAGTGGGGCACGTTGTTCGACTCGTATTTTGACTGATATTCATTAGTCATTTGTAGTCACACAATGTCTGTTGTGTGTTGTGTTCAGGCCAATGCTGAGTGACAGAGGCTGAAGGACTATTGTGTGAAGAAGGCTGTGCATAATTTCTGTTAGACTTTTGCTGCTTCTAAGGATTTGATGTTGGTGTATTTTGCTATTATGATTTTTTTTCCCCAATATCCCAACAGGAAAAACATTTCTGCCTGTAATCCGCTTGTCTGGATCCCTATGGGCACAGAGCTGTGACTCATTTTCTGTTTTTTTTTTAAGTCTCTTTGTGTGTGAGTGTGTGTGTTATAATTATGTTTCTTGATGCTTTTTCACTTGATTTGTATTTTTGTGATCAGGAAACTTTCAACATTCATGTGAATATGACACGGACAATTGAACAAATCTTAAAACCTAGCATTTTGTACCACTTTTCGAAACCTAAATGAATCTGTAAAGTAAAAAAAAAAATCCTCTAGCATTTTATGTTGTGTATATTTAGTTTAATTTTGGTTGAATTTTTAGCAGGAACACTTTTGTAACTGGAACCGCATAAACAAACTCGTTTAAATCAAATTTGATATATTCTGTTAAGTGTATTTCCAAAAACCGGAGTGAAAAAAACTGTTTGTGAGCTTCACACATGCCCTTCCCATGAGCCACACATACTCCAACAAGTAATCAGAAATAGATTATATTTGATTGGATGGTTGTTTTTTCTGTGAAATGAATGTCCATGATTTCAGCGTAATTCTTCAGATAAAGTGAGGGAGGATAATTAAGTGAGCTGCACAGTTCTGTTAATCAGATTTACCTGGAGCGGTTCCCTGTAACTTTTCTCCACAACTGAGCTAAACCATACCCAGCCAGGAAAAGGTAAGTTTCAGTTAAGGAGATTCAATACTGCCTTTCCAGGAGAAACTGGGTGTTTAGAACTGGATAAGCACATTATTGGTCTCATTTAAGAGCCCCAAGCCAAGTTAAAAAGTGGAGATATTCTTGTCTGGTACATCGATTTAGGTTTTCTTTTACCCTCTTCCAGCAGTATTGATCAAACTTTTACTTTGTGAACATGCCCAACATGTTTTATTATGCATCACAAGTCATTTGAGAAGCAATCCGTTGTGATTTGAGTTTTTTTTTTCTGCTTTGAATTTGTAAAGCACCATTTAAGCTCAGATAACATGTATCCTCCACCTAGAACATAAGAGGAACCAAGTATGATTACCTAGCGTAGGGTTGTGCAGCGACAATCCATTTTCCGTGAACAATCAATGAAATGAGAAGTTAGCTCGGTGCTGGCTTTTAGCTGCAGACCACGGGGACTTTTCTGAATGACTATGCAATCAACTAGTCGCTGCTGATGAATAAAGGTGGAAGCTGGACTTGATCTGTAAAGTGATATATTCCCTTATACGACATGAGAGAAAATAATAGTCATACCGACCGTTTTCGGGGCCAATGTGTGTTTTTTTATTTTTATTGTTGTAAGAATTAAGATTTAAGAATGCATAATTACAAGAGTTTGCAGAATTAATAAACATAGGTGTAGGATTTTAAGATTCTAGAATTTTTATGACTATTTCGATATGTTTTAGATAGGTTGCATGACCAAGGAAGCCTGTATGGTAGAAATTGATTTACATACAGTATTTGCATACAATTACAGTTCAAATACATCCATCTGCTCTACTTCTTTAATATCTATTTGATACTTTTATGCATTGTAGTGAAATACTCATTAGTGGAAGGAGAGATGGGAGATGGGAAGACCAAGCAGAGACAGAAGAAGTTGACCGAACGGCAGATCTCACCAGAGGGATTTAAGTGACAAATGGATTTGTGGGACATGTCAGTTTATCCACCCACACAGGCGGCTCTGCCTCTTCAGATGTTTGGCCCTGCGTGTATGTGCGATGGTGCGTTAGCATTAGTGTTTGTGTGCCTATCGGTGGAACCCACAGCAGTGTTTAGCTGAAAAGATGAGAGATCAGAGCCAACAGGGGTCAAAATGAGCCCAACTTCACCGTGCAGACAGTGAACGTAAATCCATCTGAATTTAATTGCAGGTTAGACTTTCTGTCGGTTAGTAAAGGAAAATACAAGCCAGTGTTTATCCACAGCAATATTAAGGTCACGGATCTCAAATGCCAGTCCTCAAGAGCCACCGATTTAGATTAGGTGAAAAGAAATGATTCAGTCGGTGAGTGGTCCAGAGTAATGTGAAGGTCGAGTTTTGTGGATGCAGATTCTAATTTACAAAGCTGTTTTGGCAAAATATTCCATTTACCGTCTCTGCATGCAGTCTCTGGATGCTCACTCTTCCCTGTGGTTGCTTTAGCTTTTCATTTCTGTTGTGGCACATTTTAAAATGATCTTCTTGGATCTGTTACGCTTCTGTTTTGAAATTAATTGTCATAATGGCAGAATTATTAGAGTTTTAAATGAAGTCTTTCCCACAATATTTCAATCATTAGCCGCCCAAGACTACAGATCATTTTAATCAGTTCTTTGCCATATTTCCAAGATTTTATCTATACTTTTGTGTTTGAATCTGAGAAACGTCTGTATCAAGGAATGAAGGATCTTCCTTCTTGTTTCCTTTCTATGTGAATATCCTCTTAAAATGCAATGTAATTAAAGAGTGTGTCTGTCTTTATTTCTGAAGTTCTGAAGGAATCCTCCTGCACCTCCTGATACTTTAGCTTTCGCTGCTGGGGACCCTCTGGCGGTTGCGAACACCTCAAAATGTGTTCGTTTGATAGAGGCTGGTGTGGGAGGCTCTGCTGCTCCAGTGAAGATTGAATGGAGCAGCGGCGTATTGGTGATGGACTGTTGTCTAAACTGTCAACATGAATAACGGCTGCTGCGACTGTACGATTCTTGTCTTTAGCAAGTGTGTCTAACTCACATTTTTAAGTCTTGAATTGGTCCTGCTTTTACTTCACCATCCCTTTTGGCCTAGTGGAGAGCTGAGAAAAGGTGCTTTTTTGCTGAGAGCACAATAGTTTTTCTATTTTTTTTAAGTTTTTTTTTACTACATTTGAGCATTTTATAGTTTCAAAGTGCTTTCCAACATGCAAACCTTCCTCTATGCACCAAACATAAGAAAAATGGGAATTTTAAGCCTCCAGAGCCCCAGTCACCTCAGGCATTTGACATCAAGCTCTAATTGGGCCTTGTCTCACAGTGACCTTCATTTTTTGACAGAGGATCCAACAAAGACAGTCCAAAGCCGAGGTTATCTCCTCTTTCCCTGCTACTGTCTTCTCCGTGTCAAACCACCGAGCTTAACAGCACAGAGGCATGTTCGAGCAGCCATCGGCTCACCCCCTCCCTCCCTCAGCTTTCCCTAGGGTCAAAGCTGTCTCCGACTCTCAGAGGGGGGGGGGGGGATCTTTCAGTAGAGTGCGTACATGTGGGTGAGTTTATGTGAGTTTGCTCTGGTCAATCGCAGGACGAGAATTGCAAGAAGTTCCCAAAGTGAATCGGCTCAGCAGTGTGTGATGAGATTTACCACCGAGCCATTAGCAGTCAAGCTGTGTGTGCTTCAGGTATCCTCGGAGGGCACGGACAAGGAAAATCCTCCCCCTCTGTACCGCGCACGGATTTTTAAAAGGTCCCCTGTGATTTATTTGGAAAACATTTTCATCCGACACCCACCATGACTTCACTGCCTCTCAACATATAGATGCTGAGAGCAGCCACTCGTACGGTGGAATAGCAGGAGAGCAACTTGGAGTGGACATTAAGTGGCCAGTAGGGGTTCACAGCAGATCATTTAGGATTCTCTTCACTGAAGAGTTCATAAGAGTGTGTTTTTGTTGTTTGTAATCATAAAGCCACAAATGTATGTTCTGAATGAGGAACAGAACGATTCTTTCGTGCCTCTTCTTGGTCTGTCTTAGTGATTGAAGGTCATAATAGAACTTTGGCACTTTTTGAGAGGCTAATCGTGCAATCAGGCTTCTTGATTGGAGTGTTTATTCTTAATCAGGATCCCAGACAGGACACATTTTCAAAAGCACATCCCTTCATGGCGGAGCAATCAAAGCTATTGTAATTTCTTATGTGTTCCTACAAACAGCCTTAATTGGCCTCTGTGAATCTCACGAGCACGCTACTGCTTTAACTGCCACTGTTGAAGAAGATGTACGGGATTATTGGCACTCTTTTATAGCAGACTGGACTAAAGTGATTATGAAGATTATGGCTGACTGCATGTGTTTTAAAAAAAAAACAATAATTTCTTTGTGAGTCGCTGTTGGTCATTTAACTGGGCTGAGTCGTTCTTCTTCCGTGCACCTCAGTGCCGCCAGGCTACTCATCTCATTACGGCCACAGATCCCAAAGTCGGCGCTCCGGGCCTCCTGTTCCATTGGCCTTCAGATAAATGAGCTGTTTGCTTTTCTTTGGCGAGGTGGTTCCTTGTAAAGGCCGAGGTGGCTTCACTGGGGACCGAGTCCTGCTGATCCAGCTCTTGAATCAGCTCTTTGAGGGACCAGCGGCTCTGAATGCGCTGGCCCATTAATGACAAATCATGTGCTGCATATTTTAGATGAGAGCCAACCATTTCCCAAAACAGGCTGTCCAGAGTAAGTTCAAATTTCTTCAGCTCCTAATGGCAACAGGTTTCCCTTCATAAAAATCAGTCAAAGGGCGTTTAAAAATATTCTCTTCTTTCTTTTTCTTTGTAAACTCGTGATGCAGGACAGGCTGGATGATTATGATGTAAGATTTTTAAGATGCTTCAATGTGACACTTTATTGTATTTGTCTTAAAAGGAAAGATAATCTTGTATAAACAACAATCACTACTTTATGGTCACTGAGCTGGAGAACGCTATTTTATGAGGATTTTCCTAACACAGACCATTTCATGGACTATGATGCTCTCATCAATTTAGACATTCAATCTATTGGCTCCACTTAAGTAATACCAAAGATGCAGCTCAAAGGAGGAAGAAGTGGAAGTTTCGGACTTTTGACACAAAGCCAGTTAAAGAGGAGAAGTTCTGCATATTTGTCCTCTTTATTGGAAACATAAGCGTGATCCGTTCATCTCGTACAGACTCATTTAATAGTTGACAGAAGCAGGAAGACATGAATGGGAATGGTGAAATTCCAGCACACTATAACCTAAGGGCAAAGCTCTATTTTTTCTATTTAAATTGTCAATTTCAACACCTGCATTAAAGTGTTTTGTCACAAAACGGTTGGATTGTCTTAGCTTAAAGCTTTAAAAACCCTCAACGCTGTAGTAACTCCACAGGAACGCACAACATGCTTGCTCCAAATTGTCCATATATCCACTCCTGCTATGAATTTGTGGCAGGTGCCTGCTTCTCCTTGCTCAGTAAACATTTTTAGCTGGATTAGTTTAGCTTGTCATTCATTTGACAATGCTAAAAGGTCTGGAGCTCGGCTTTGACAGCTTTTTGTTTGCACAAATATATATGGGTGTGATTTTCCTCATTGTCGTTCCACTGTTCTCTTTGTCCTCTTCTCCTGGTGTACACTTTCATGTTATTGGCCTCCATGCCATCCTCACTAAAAGAGCCAAAGAGTGTAAACCATTTATTTCCTTGTTTTGAGTCCATTTAATGTGGAAGTTTCACTGTGCAGTGTTGCATGTAAAAGCTGTTACAGACAAAAGCATCCATAGAATGCAGATTTTTCAAGTTAGTGTTGGTGGTTAGAAAGATCCACACTGCATCACACAAGCCTTCACACTCTTTTCCCACTGCTGGAGCCTGGCGTGTGCAGTGTTTTCTCCACCCCACAGCGTAGCACATCCCACTCTGACTTCTGCCACCGGCAGATTACAGGGGTTCTTACAGCTGTCAAAATTACTCAGATGGAACACATTTTCTAGGTAGGAAAAGTCTATATCTGGACCATCTTTTGATGAATGTATTCAAAATATGACATCAGGTTTTGCTGGGCAATTTTTATCTGGGGAGACATCAAATAAAATAACAATCAGCAGCCTCCTGACAAGGGTAACTTTGAAATATATGCTTAAAATTAGATGCTTCAGGGAATAGCTCAATTTGTTTGCTGACAGAAAGATAAAGAATGGTAAAACAAAGTAACAACGACTCAATTTAAAATTAAGATGTTTGAGTAAATGAATACCGCATGGTCATTTATACGAGTAACTGAGTCAGCGGTAAGATACTGGTTTTACCTTTGCTTGGAGCCAGGCGATCAGTCTCACCTGATACAGAAATCTGGTTCTCAGGTGACTGTCAGCATGGAGTAGCTGTCAGGCTTAAGCAGCAGAGCTTGAGGACTTGTATTTCACCCCCGTTCCTGAATTCCAGCCGTGGTTTGGCCAGACTGCCAGCAGCTTTTGTGAACTCCTTCCCCTTTCTTGCAGTAAATTATTCAGTCATTGTTGGAAAATTGTCAGTCTTCAAAAAAGATACCACGAAATCGGAGAAATTAGACGTACTAGCTGTCAAAAGATAAAATAACAGGTCAATTTTCCTTTTTGATTTTTTGGTGTTTCCATTCACAAATGACTTGAGGATGGGATTTGTTTCTCTTCTCTTACTTGCACTTGAACAGCCTAGCTCATAAATGAAGTACACAATATGACAATTAGTGATATTTCAGGGGTTGATCTCCAACTAAATTATGGAATAGAAGCAGAATTTCTTAATATAATGCTTCCACATGATGCAAAGGAGACTTGGTCCATGCTTATCCTATTATTTGTTGTGGGCTGATCAATGCAGAATGTGCTCAACTTAATCTATAACAAGCATTAGGGACAATAAGTCAGCATTTCCCTGCCACCTTCTTCCTTTCTTAAACAGGCTTTTTCACAGGAAAACTCCCCAGCAATTATTTCCAAGAGTAAAAAGTATCGAGTCAAAGAAGGGGAACATCAGATTACATTTGGGAACAATTCTTCTAACATTATTTTTTTTCAAATATTCAAAAACCAAATGTCCCTGATCTGCCACTGCAGCATCTCTGGGAGGATTTTAATGGAGAGGATTGAGAGGCAGCCACTTCTGCTTGGACAGCTGGCTGTTCTGACAGGACAGTATTCATCAGGGCTTGATGAGGAGCAGCAGGTAACCTGCTACGACCACGGAGACTTGGAGGAGACTGTTATTCACAATGATCTAATCATTATTCAGTTCTCTATTGTATGAAAAGGGTAAAACTGTGGTTGTTTCTATGAGAAAGCCGCCAACAAGGTCTTTTGTTCTTTGTTGTTTTTTTTTTGGACGAGGTTGTTCGGGGACTTGTTATTGGATACGTGGCTCACCCTCAGAATTGCAGATCACGCCTGCTTTACAGTGGTAATGCGGGAGGACAGCCGAAAGCCTGTGGCTGTGTGTGGTCATGATGAGATGTGTAATTATCCAAAGCACACTGACAAACTGCTGCAGGTGCACGGGAGATGAAGGGAAATGAGCCAGAAGAGAGGTCAGAGGAAAGCAGACGAGGAGTCGCTGTGGCGTGTCAAATTCAAGGTTGAGCCAGTCGTGTAATGCGAGAATATTTCTTTGTTTTTTAAGCTGGGCCTCGGTGTCGGATCAATATGTGAATGCTACACTCTCTCGATGTTTGATTCAGCGTATATCTCATTTGGGGTGGACGCAAACCATCGACAGCCACTGCTCTGCTGAGAGTAAATTGCACACAGGGGTGCATGGCTGCAGCATGAATCAGCCACTTTGTTTGCACTGCCAAGAGTCCAGGTGGAGGAGGCGGAGGTTAACATCACCAATCAGGATAATTAATTGCTCCAATTTAGTCATTAAGTGTTGAGTTGGAACTGAGAGCCGACACCTGCAAGGTCTCTGAAAGACAGACAGAAAAGGCGAGACTGAATAAATGGGGGGGCGAAAGGAAGGGACAAAAGAATCGACATCCTTGGAACAAATCAGAAGAAAACTGAATTAGCTTTGAATATATAAGTAATGTTACAATGGCATGTGTGTTTTTGTTTGTGCATGCCGGGTTTTGAAAGGACTTATCTATCTACACAGTACAAATTAACCTAAAAGTTGTGCAATATACAAAAGTTTACAGTTCAACAGAGAGACCACTGAACCTCCAGCAAACACGTGTGATGCCTTCTAAAGTAATGGATACACAACTGTGTGCGTGCAAAGTCTGACAAGCCCCCGGGGTGAGACCTTCAGCGGTGGGTGAGCCCCCGCCAAGACGCTCTCCTTCCCCAGGAGGAAGAGAGTACAGGGCAAGAGGGTGAGGAAGAGAGGAGGACTGATTGAAAGAAAATCAAGATAAAGAGCTGCAGAACCAAGACTAAAAGGTAACGTTGATGGGTTGACAGCTGCTGGGTGTTCAAATCCCTGCTGATATGCATCACTTGCATATATGTTTCCACACTGGCTTGACCTTAAGAGTGAATAGTCATGTTTCATACGTCTCTTTGTGGCCGGTCACTGGGGTGTCTCTGACAGCTCAGGGCTGCTCCACAGCCCCCTGCCAACCTGAGTTGAATTGAAAAGCTGTTTTTATATTTAAATGCTCAAGAATTGTCTGCATATTTCACAACACACATCTTCTGACACGTCATTGTTAGGATTGACTAGGATCAACTATTGTTGATTAAGGTGATTAATTCTGCCCCCATTTATGGATTTTAATAGCCAGTTATGCAGGGTTTCATCCACAGAAATGGTCTCTCTCTCCTTTTACTTCAGTCCGTTTGGCCTCATTCACCACTTTCCACCACTGTTGTTTTTTTCCTAGTTGCCTCCTTCTCCTTCTCTCGTCTTCACATGTATCTCTGGCGCTTTCTAAACGTGGTGCTTCAGTGCTGACTAATTACAACACAGGCTTGAGGTTATGTTGGCACGCCCACTCTCTCTCCCTGATATTCAAATGAGCCTTTGCCTCCTCGTTTGTCATCAGTGTCTCCATGAGTGTTTCTGAGTATCTGCGTTTGTGTTTGCATGCACATGCGGCGTCTAATCCCTCATTCAGAGTTCCGCACGGGGAAAACGGCATTGCCACTGCTTGGGTGAGAAATTAAAAATGTGGCTGATTAAAGGCCGTCCTCCTTGCCAGCCGCCTTGTTGAGGCCCTGAGATGTAGCTGCAGCGTGATTGAAGGTGGTTGCTCTGCGCTGCCAGAGTCATTAGCAATCACCATCCTTCAGGAAGATTCATGCTACTTTGTGCTAGTTGGTTCAAAACACTTATCCATTACACATGACACTGAGGGGTTGATATATGACACCCTAATAGCTCTACACTCATGTGACAATAAGAGCCATTAAGCCTTTCTAAAAAATAAATTAGAGGAGCAAGTTTCTTGTTGAGAAAGGTGGTTGTTGGTCATAAGACTTGATTGAAAAATTAACTACTGCCAAAGATAATTAGTACAGTTGGCTTTGTTTGGATAGCTGTGCTCCCTTTTCCTGCAACATGTGTAAAGTGAATGAAGTGTTACAGGAGAAATGCAATGACTCAGCATAAAAAAAGAGATTTCTGTCAACTGATTGGGCCAAAAGCATGGGCAGAAGTCGCCCCCCTTCACTTCTTCCCTCGTGCACAGGGGGAAATATAACAAATGTGCACTAAATGGCTACTAACACTGTTCTGATTAACAAAGAAGGCTAATTTGCCATGAATAAAGAAGCAGGGGTAATGGAACTGACTTATTTTAACTTTGTCATGATCCCATTCCGAGCCTTCTGACGGCTTTCAGCTGCTCAGGCCTCCTGAATTGGACATGTCTGCCACCAACAACCAACATTTGTGGACTGGGAACAGGATTGGATCCCCATTTCAGCGCCTCTCAACCCTGTGACTGCACCTTCTTCTACCTACACCATTCATCCGCTAACTCGATACGCAGGTTATTTCTTATTATGTATTTTCTTACCCATAGATTCAGCATAAAGAAGTGCTTCATGGGTCTAATTTCCCCTGCTGAAGCACCGAGCTGCTGGTTCTAATCGGTTTCATTACATTACCTTGGGTGATAAGGCCACTTGGGAGATTGGAGACAGGGAAATGTTTAATTCAGGAGCAAAGACTCATCTCATTCTCTGGTTGAAACTCCATAAGTTGCATGCAGTCTAACAATGGGCTTGGTTCATATTTAGAAAATGTAGTTCTCTTCTTTTTCTTCTTTTTAAAAAGAGTAATAAGCTTTCCAGATTCTTTTTTTCATAGGTTACAAAAATGTGTCTGGTAGACAACCGCCTGCTGTGAGTATGAAACACAAAAGCCATCTGATGTGTTGGCGGAATTTCAGACTTTTCATTGGTGCTGGTTGTAGAAGTAGTATCCCAGATTTTAAGCCTGTCAGGTACCGATAAGATCGCGATGGAGCTGAGCTGATCAAAGGCCTGCCTGATGTGGTCTGGCCCCTTTGTTCCTGTCTCCAGGGATGGAGAAAGGAGTTGAATTGATGCTCTGCCGCATTTGATTCACACTCGGATGACTTCTCATCAGATGAGAAAGCAAACAGAAATTTAACGCACATGGCTGCCTACCGGTTTGTGCTCACGGTCTCATGTGTCCCAGCGCCTTGGTCCACAAATTCAAACTGTGTAAAAACTGACATCGTACGTTGCCCCGGAGTGTTCCCAGGGAGACCTGCTAAGCCACAGGGGTGATCGCCACGCTCCAGATAGAGTCTGTGCTTCTGCTAATTACTTTGACGTCATTTGAACTGTCTGTTAAAATCCAGTCATCAAGCAGTCTGGGTAGCTTGCAAGATTGCGGCGTTGAAGGCAGGAGGAGAAATTGAGCTCTTTTTTTTGTCTTAGTTACCACATAGTGGCACTTTCATGTTTCAACCTCACTAATTAACAGATTTTATTTGAACCTTTGATTCATTCTGTGCAAAGTTCTCATAAATCTTCAGCATATCCAGCCAGGCAAGGCAAAGGTGTTTCACTTCAGACCAACTAGACAGTCATTTTTGTTCCAGCTAAATTACAAGGTGATATTTGAAACGATTTGAAGGTTTTTGGGGGTGAAAATGTTGAGCCACTTGTTTTTTTCAAAAGTAGGCATCTAGTTCATAGTTGTAGTCAAAAGGATAGACAGCCTCTGGATGTCTTTACTGAATTAAGAAGATGGCAGCGTGTGAAGTTTGCATTAGGTACTGCACATAGCATTTTAAACTCTGATCCCCTTGCCTGCAATCAGGCGAAAACAGCCTAAAACCAACAATCCTGGACCTTAAAAAAATTCTCCCCCACGTGAATTGTCATTTTGTGACTTTACCTCATGTTGATTAGAGGCACAGCCCGAGCAGCCAGCTGCATGCTCAGAGTCCCACCCTCAGAATGAGTCCCACCCTCTCACACTGGACGCCCCTCCTGGACACGGGATCCACAGCGGGTGAACAGGAGTGGCGAGAGGGCAGCCGTCAGATGGATAAGTGAAGGCAGGTCTCATCAGTTCTGATTCTCTCAACTGAGCGGGCCCCAGAATCAATAGAGCTCGGGTAACGCGGTCAGCCTCCATTTCAGTCCGAGGGATCGTGCTCGGACTGAAGCCGCCCCATAGCCCTTTGCAATAACGCTGGAAATAGCCAGGTGGTGACACAAAACCCCTGCCAGCATCTAGTGCTCCGGCACTGGGTCTCTTCCCCAGCATCTTCTTTTTTTCGCCATTTTTTCTGAAATCTCCCTGCAGCTGTTCATCCTCTGTATCCCCACCTCCAGCACCAGCTCGCACCTTCCTCACGCTCCTTATTTACACTGTAACAGCGCTCTTGTGTTGCCACTCCTCAGAGGACACTTGGAACATCTGCATGCTTTCATGACTCATTAACCCTTCCACATGTGATTATTTAATGAGCGCAGAGAACGCCGACGCCCCTGCCTCTATTATCAGACTTGTTTTCTCCTCCTGCCTCTTCTCATTCACTTCTTTTCTTACTATTTTGAGCATTTAAATTGTTCTGTTTTCGCAACACTGGTTCTTTCCCCCTTTTGCAAAGCACTTTGTTTTTCAATCCTGTTCTCATCTTACTCACTTTGACCCTGTCAAAATAAGGCATTCCCCGTATGCTAGCTTCCTAAATTCTGCTCTATTTCATTGTCGTGATGTCTAATTTTTATTGGCTGCTGTGTTAAAATCATTCCAGTCTTAAAGTCCTCGCTGGCACAGATGTTTCCAATAATGTGACGTCATCTGTAAAAATTAGCCTCACTCAAATTTCTAATAAAATAGAGTCAATATTTGTTCTTTTTTAAATTTGTTTTGTTTGAACTCTTTCTTTGATTTAGGATTCCCTTTGTGAAGTGTGATATAACTTAATGAGCACTGAAGGGGAGTCATATATGAACATTTCTAATAGCAGATCTGGTTCAGATTTCTGTCACTATCAATGTGGACTCCTCACTCTCTTCCCTCTCCGGAAACCTTAAACTTGCCTGGGGAAAAGACAACAGGAGATGAGGTGAATCCGCGAAAATGACAGGTCACTCTAATCCCATCATTAATTAGTCTATTCCCAGTGTGGCTGCACGGCATGATGAGGGAGGTGGAGGAAATAGAACGATCATTAGAAATGAGGAAAATAACTGACTTTGGATTATAAAGTGTTTCATTCTGCTCCAAAGTTGTTGCATGTGAACAAAATTGGATTCATTTGCATGCTTTTTTCAAAGTTTTGTCACGTCTGGGGGAAATGTTGGTGTTTTTGTCTTGTCTCCATGTTGTCTTGTCATTTCCTGTCTTATTTTGAAGGATGAATCCCCTTGTTTCAGGTCACTTGCACTTCCTGTTGTGTTCCCAGTCTGATTGTCTCCTTGATTACCTATTGTCTGCACCTGGGGATCCCTTCCCTCATGTGTTTAAATAGTCCTCGTCTCCCCTTGTCCCGTGCCGGTGTATTGAGTTCCATTGAGTTCCATGACCACAGTTCTTGTCTTGATCCCAGTTACAGTTTCCTAGTGAGTATTTCTTTGTTACTTTGTACCTTGCCCTTAGTCATGTTGTTTTGATACTTTGTTCTCAGCCTTTGTCTTCCTCGTAAGAGTGATTAGATTTTGATACTTTGTTCATAGTCTTGTTTATTGTTTTGGTACTTTGTCTCCACTCGTTGAGTGCGATTTTTGTTCAATAAACCTTTTGCATCTAACCACCTCTCTGCGCCTGAGTCCTCCCTAAACCCCAGCCCGCCTGACAAGTTTAGCCATAATAATTTAGTCATTTTATGATTGTACAGGTCAATCTTATCATTACACAGCCAGTAAAAGACAGCTCTTTTAAATGACCTCTCGTTCTGTCAGTATTTGCATTCGAACAAGCCAAAGGCTAAAAATCAAATGTTGAACAGACATGTGAAGTCATCTGATTGAACTGAAAAAGGGCCATTACTTTATTTCAGTGGTGGGTCTGATGTAGGGTTAATAGTGGCCACTCAACAGACCAGCTTCCAGGCCAGTGCCGCAGTATGATGTAGCACCCCAACAACACTGACTTTGATTAACTGAGTCTTTACACCCCGCCGTCAACAACTAGGATTTACTACAATCATTCATCCCTTGATCCTGCAACTAGACATAAACAGAGTGAAAGAGATAAAAAGTGTGAAAAGGAGAGGAAAATACAGAGACGCATGGGCTTGATTGTGTAGACAGGAAGGAAGAAACAACGTAGAGAAGAGGGGAGAACTAAGTGAAGGAGGTGTGGAAAGGAAAAGAAAAACTGGCAGCTTTCCCAATGAAATATGTCCCCCTCCCAGACCTGCTGGAATAAAAACGATAGCACTCTGTCACTGCTAAGATTTAGAGCTGTATACTGTATGTAGTGTTTCTAATTTCACATTTCCAGCGATGGGTTGGATGTTTGGCTGGCTTTTATCTAAGATTAATTGTTTAATCGTACAGACGATGAAAATGAATTCTGAAGTCTTCCTAAAACACTCCCGGACCCATGACCACTATTTAAAAGCTATTTACTGAGAAATAACCCTGAAAAAGGTAACAAGCATTGTATGCTGGACTGTCTATGGCACAAATCCTGCATTATTAAATGCAGGTAAAAACACGATTCAAGAAGGGATGTCTGGTTCTGTCAGTTTTGTCCACATCATGCCTGGAGGTATTCATCCCTCCAGTGCTTTCAATGCTTGTATACAAGGTGTTTAAACTCCTTGTTCTCCAACCCCTCTCCCGAAGCGGCATTTATATTCAAGGCAAATGCATACAGACAGCCAAGGGGACCTTGATGTGCCCAGAAGAAGTTTAACATTTGCCACCATATAAAGTGGTATTGCAGCCCAGCAAATGAGAAGTCTGAGACATTTGAAAATTGCCTGGCCACCCTTCCTGAACGTAAAACGATTTCTGTCAACTCGTTTTTCAGGAGAATCTCTCCCTCGGTCTCTCTGTTTCTTTACTTTAGTGCTTTCTATTTTCTCCATTCACCATTTCCTGCCTCTTCCTACATTTACTTTATTTTGCTCACTTTTACCCCTCTTTATTCCCATGTGGGATGATCTCACCCTTCCTGGCCTGACAGATTAGGCTAATTTGGCACAAAGTAATGGGAGACTGCCTGATTGTCCCTGAACAGGGGGCGCTGGCTGTGTTGGCTGGTGCGTTGTATCTTCACTTTCGCATGTGAGCATCGTCTGATGTCACACACAGATTTGAACACATGCTATCCTATTGGTATTTTTTGGTATACGTTTCTCATGATCTGTATTTATGATGCATTTTGTGTTTAAGCCCACATGGAAGTGATTGGACTGGCATGGAATTATTTGGTTGCTGGGGTTGATGAATTCTTTGATTCTGGTGCACACAGCAGAAACATCACAAAGTGTCTGAGAACTTTAAGGCTTCTTAAGATTTAACCCTGTGCGTCATCCATTTAAGCTTGGCATTTGAGATTGAGGGAAATGTAAGACTTTTCTTTGCACAATTTGTTTCCCCTTTAAAAGTCTCTTTTGCCTTTGTGCCCTTTTCTCCTTTTATACCTACTTCCCGTTTTTCTTCCACTTATCACTCCACCGTTGTCTTTTTATGTCCTTTCTCTCAACTCTGGCCTCCTTTTATCATTTTCTTCTCGGTATAGATTGTAATTTAGCAGTTCAGAAAGTTGTCAATGAGTCATTGAAATTCTTACTGTCTGTACCTGTTCTCTTCCAACCAACAGCTTTACGTCTTAATAACCACCAGACCATGCTGTTTCACCTAATATAGTTTCTATGTGCTGGATGTGGCCACCCACTTAGCCAATAATGTGATTTAAGTGCTTTTAGATTGTACTGTAGATGAATCTGAAGTGCCAGTCATTAATGTATGACGGTGTGACGGGTTGCTCTGCAAAAAAACTATTCAAGCGTTTTCCTGTGAGGGACTTGCTCTTAGATACTGACGGGACTGGCTCCCTCTGTAACACCAGCACTATTGTTGATGTGTGTATAAACGGGGCTCCGCAGAAACAACAGCGGCGTATGGCGACGGAGTGACTGGCAGCAGCGTGAGCGATTAATGAGCTTGTCAATAGTGCACAGTGATGAGAAATGTCTGTTGGGTCAATTTAATTAGAGCGAAAAAAAAAAGGTGACCACTAACACATTAGAAAAATCAGATCAACAAGACTTCTTGCTCGGCAGTGACGGATGTGGTCAGTTTTTATTTAGCTCCAAATGTAGCCAAAACAAGGCAGTGGCTGGGGTCAGGACAGAAAGACTGATGCACTAGACCACTCATGAAAGAATCATGCTAGCCCCATATGGACTTTCTTTAAAGATTTAACTGCACAGACCTTCAGATTACTGGTGCTACATATGTATTATTGGATATATAGGGGTTGATGACATGCAGCCCCTTATTCATGCAGTATGCAACTACTGGTGGAGGATATTGTGATTAAATTTCCCAAAAGCCAAAGAATGGAGACTTTGAGGTGGTTGAACCCAGCTAATGAAATGTCTGTACCATGTTCAAAGCATGGTGCTGTTAGACTGGAATAAAAACACTGTCAAACAGATCACAACAAGGCCCGAAATGACTTTTATTGGTTGAAAATAGCATTGAACAGCAGCATTGATTTAGATATGTTGTCACTGGTGGAAAGTCTAGTAGATGAAGACCCGTAGGTCTAAAGGTTCCTTTGCTAAAGTCCCAGCACAAGACACTCTAGACCGCTTCAGGTGTCCTTTAACCATGCTTTTACTAATCAGAGCTATTTTGTCCTCATATTAACAAGGCGATGGTAATGTTATGGCTAATACGTGTGACAGATAGCTCTGACTCTGAGAGTGCATGTGAGCAGAGAAAAGAGACTGGGGCAGGTATGGCCGTGTTACAAACCCAAAGGAAGAAATTCCTCATTCATTCAAACACATAATCAAACTGTGACCTTGTTTTTGAATGAAGCGAAATCCTTTGCTTTTCATAAAGCTGTGGATTATTCACACCAAATTACAAAAGCTTCTGGTTCTGTGGATTTCATTGTAGAATATTTCATGCACTCTCGCTCTTTTGAGGTCTTTCCAGAGATTTTCGATGGCATTTAGGTTTGAGTTTCATGCTAAAATCCTCAGCTTGCTCCTATTGAAGTAATCCACTGTAGATTTTGAGGCAAGTTAGGGACCATGATATTTATCCTGTTCAAACATGTTATCGTCCAACGATTTTTCTGAATGTTTACTTTAATATTCGATGTGTTCTTCTGTCCTCTGGTGAAATATTTCCAACACATGATTGTTCCACCCTTGTGGTCCACTGTAACCTGAGTCAGCTCATTGCAGCTTAATAGTTACCCTAATCACATGGTTTGTTTCCAAACTGCAAATTAAAACTTAGTCAGATGCAAACATTTGGAATAAGATGGAATTGGCCCACTTATTATTCTGAAACAATGTCCTGAAAGACTTTCCCTGCTTGCAGGGCATGAGTAATTACAAATTTAAAAGTGACAGACACAACTTAGTGAAGATAAACTGTTAAATCGGGACCATTTATGTCTTTTAGAATACATTTATCCCACATAAGAGGATTTTTAATAACTTATGACTACTTAATTACTTAATAACTAATAACTTTTAATAACTAAATGTCTTTTGAGATGGGATTAATAATGTGTTTTATATTTATTTCTTTTTCAAACAGTATGTTAAAAAGCTTTTCAAATAGGATTGTGAATTCCTGCTAGGCACATATAGAGACAATTACAGCAGTTTTAGTTTGCCCATCGTGAACTTTAAAGACATTTTGTTGTTCATTACTCCAGTGAATCCACCCCACAGCCTCCACTCAGCAGTTTAGCCATTTGGTTAGAAGTCAGTGTTTTTGTCCTTGCAGTCACCTTTGAGTTAAAAAAAAAAGCTGGTGCTGCTGGAACTGACACTGCCTATCTGTGCCCAGCATCTCCACTACAGGCTGCTCCTCCTCCCACTCGCCCGGGTCGCCTCCTACCCCCAGGTCCCGCTCCGCTCATTGTCTCTCCGGAGATGCTATTCTCATTATTTACACCCCGGGCTCATCGACAGGGGAACTTGCCTCATTTAGTCCCCAGCCGCTAGTTCTTTGTGACACACAAATTAGGTGAGGGTCTGATATGCAATGAAATGCAGGAAGAAATGGGAGATTTAAACCTACACAAAACACAGATGGTAAACATTTTAGCCCTGCGTGTCTCTGTTCCTTTTTTTAGCTAACAGGCTGCTTTAAATTCTCTTAGAGCTTCACATGAATGAACGATTGCTGAGCTGTTTGGGCCAAGAAAGAGTTCACACCCTGCTACATGTATAGAAATAGTCAATTCAGAGGGTACGATTCATGCAAATCGCACAGACTTAGCATTCAATGAGTGAAAACCACCTCCCCTGAACCTGAGTCTCAAAAATGTTGTTCAACATTTAATGTGATGCCATCAATGAGGCTTTGATACTTTTCTTTTTTAACACTGGAAACAAGAGCCGCACCTCAGGCAGATAAGAGGACCACAACGAATTCTGCTCTTGAAATGCATCTGTTTCACTACCCTCCCATTTACAAAATTGTTTTATTCATAAAAGTCCGTTCTTTTTGCTCACAGCTGGTTTCATTCTCTTTTAATCCCATGCCTGATGCCAACCAACAACCTCCATATGTGTAAGATATGGCGTGGATTCAATGTTTGCGCCTGAGATTTAGTTTCTCTTTGGCAGCATCTGCCTCGTCTACTATTTGTTGACCAACAAAGTGTTTTATCAGATGGAGAGTTTTTATGTTGAGGACCCAGTGTTTAACATCTTTGACTCCACATTGGTTTTATATGTTAGCACTGTAATTTCTGAGAGCAATTAGCATGTAAAAGAACGTAATTTACACAGTTAAGAGTTGATTTAATGTTGATTCCATCGTTCAAATATACTTTTCTAGTTTTTTTTCTATACAACAGTCTTATTATTTAAACATGTTTTGTTTGGGAAGACACATGTAGGTCTAATATGGGCCGGTTTTTGGGAAAGTAAAACTATTAGTGGGTCAATTATACCACGGTAAGGGTTAGTGATGAAAGGCTGCATGTCGAGCTTCATGCAGGTTTCAGTTTAATTTACCTGCAAGATGTGGCCCAATTGTCATTAGCTTACTGTGAATAAAATATAGAAAGAGAAATAAAATGTGATAATTGACAATATTTTAAGTTAACATTTTTAGTCTCTTGAATGAAAAGGAACATGAAATTAAAGGAAAGTACAATACGATTTTATTTAAATTTTTTCTAAAAACAGAAAGTGATAACAACATGGCTAAACTGAGAGTCTGCCTTTCAGCAACATTTGATGCTATAGCTTTAATAGCCCCGAACAAATGTAAACTGAATAACACAATAGCTTAATGAAGTTTTTCACATTTTAGTTTCATGTAAAGTGAAAAAGTAATCCAGTATTTCCTTATTGTCCTTAAAAAGCAGACCACAATGATCAAATTAAATCTATTGTATGTACTCTAAAGCTCTTTAAAGCCCTTAATCAGTGCACTGGGCTTCAGAGGACTTCATTCCACCCACACTGTGAAACAGCAAATTAAAGAAAATGAACTATCACACTTGTATCCGGAAGCTCTTACTTAGCAAAGAAAAAAAAATCCTTGAAAAAGAATGTTTCTACCCTGACTCATCTGAGCTTTCAGCGTCTATTAAATTGAACTTCACAAGGGCGGCGTGTTGGTTGGAGCTTCCTTTGTTGACTCGCATTACCTCTCTTTCTGTCCGTCTCTGTCTTCAGGTGCAGCAGGATGCAGGGCGTGTTGCCCGTGTGTGGACTGCAGCCCCTGCTGCTCCTCCTTCTGCTTCAGACGGCCGGCTGCGGTGAGTCCTCATGAAACCCAGCACACCCCACCACCTGACTAGTACAGTGCATAAAATCTAGATAATCGTGTTTCGAGGCAAACTTTTTTTTACCAGTCCTTTTGAGTCTTTTATCGATGTTTCTGGGAATCATGTCCAGTGTTTCGCTCCAAACGGTCATCTGCCACATTTCACACCGAACTGCATCACTTATGGAAGTTACTTTTCAATGCATATTTAAGTTATTACCATTAAAGTACAAAACACCCACTCTGGTAGCTAAAACACATCATTTTTTCAAAAGTGTGTATTTAGATGTTTCCGACATGCAAAAAACAAAAATAAACCCCTTTCGGAAAACTTTTTGGCTCGTGCTCGGGTGGCTTTAGTCTCTGTTGATTGACTTGCATTTCAGCGTGCACAAAGACAAAGACAGCGAGAGAAGTTTCCACAATCCACTGTGGAGCTCTCAGATTGTGATATACAGCTCAAATAACGCTGTTTTTCTTTCAAGGTTCATAAAGACAGAGTTTAAGCCTCGCCGGCCGAGTTTACTTAAGGCTCGGTTGTCCCCGAGGACCGTCCTCTCATCCAAATGCGAGTCAGCATCAGGACCAGGGAATGGTTGTAGATTTTTCTCAATGCTGCTTTTTAACACATGAAAAAACACAGTATGAAATATTAATAAGCTTACATTATTTCCAGTGGTAAGAAGCTTTGAGAATTTGTGAGTGTGGGTGCTTCTTATCACAGCATCAGTTTTTGTATGTCAGCTGTGGGACTTTAGATCAGTGTTTCCAAGCCTGAACAACAACACAAGCCACGAAACTGCTCCAAGGGGTTGAGATTTATTACAGAATCTGACTAGATTCTTCTATTTAGGCTACAAATTAGAAAAAAAGAGACAGACAGTCAATCTAAAGTTCCAATAATTATGTATTCATACAAATATACTGATTTGAAATATGTTTTAACAATCAAAAATTAAATTTCCCACAAACATACAAACGTGGGTTGTCGTTTAATCAGATATTCCTGAATGGCATACTAACACATGAAAATTCAAATGCTATTCAGCTGAGAATATTCCATACAGGTCTATCAAATCACGCTGATCACTGTGAAATAATCTGAGGAACAAGAGGTGGATATTTGACAGCTGTTTGTCTGAACTGATGCTCTCCAGTCAACCATGTCGGAAGTTTGTTTTTGCATTCATCAAATAGTTGCAGAATGCTTATTTGCATTCCACATAGACTCTTTGCCTCACTCCCTAACCTCACCTGAACCAGAGAGGGCAAAAAAACAACAAAAAAAACACAAATGCAGGAAGGAAAAAACAAAATGTCCTTAAATTTAGATGAAAATGTTTCATGCTAGACTCAGAGTGAGAAAATTGTTTTCCATGGCCTTCAGCTTCACGTTTTCCTACTAAATTGCTAAATTATGTACTATCCAAAATATCCTTGTGCATGCCTCCAGCTTGTCGATTTGCATAATTAAAGGTCACCATGGCAAAACTAGCCAACTGTGAAAAAACAAATAGGCAGTCATCAAGGTAGCATATTATGAAGTATCACAGTTTGTGATGCAGGCACAAATAAATCTTTTCACATGATTAGTCCCTCTTTCACTCTGGCATTTTCTTTATCAATGTGTCAGCTTCTCCCTGTTTTCTTTCCTCATAACAGTGTCGATGTTTTAACCGACCTTTTATAACTTATCGACAAGCCTATTTACTCCTTTTAGTCCTCTGGAATCAGGCTGAGAGAAAATACAGAAAAAGATCGATACAGCTTATGTTGACAATCTAAGATGTCAATGTTTTCCTTAGTCGATAAGATATCTAAGATATTTGTATTCCATTTTTAAAAAGATATTAGCTTTGCTCAGATTGCTACGGTTTAGGATGCTAATCCTGCTATTTCTGTCCTCAAAACTTTGGCAGAAGAATTTACATTTCATTTCATACTTGACTCGCTGACCTTTGAAACTACGGCCGCTAATGAGGGGCAGGCAGTCTTGTAGGGAAACAAATAATGGGGTGTACAAACAGGGACTTGAGAAACTCTGAGTCATTTGTCAATCTGTGTGACGGATCTGGTTTCCCTGTCTGTCCCCCAATCTGTCTGCTTGGCAGTTTTAGCTGTCTATTCCAGGAATCCTGGCAGAGACGAGGAGACTATAAAAGAATTCACATCCCTCAGTCCCTGTTTGCCCTCTTTACGCTCTCCCTACACACTCCTGCAGGGAAAACTGTGGCTCTGTATGTGCTTGTGCGTATGTAGGACACATTTCATGCCCCTTACTGCTCTCTGTTGCCTCCCTGACCGTTTGGGAAAAGGCATTGTATCATTTTTGCATTCTGTGGAAGAACAAAAACAAGTAGAATTAAAATGCCGGGGTCCATGGCCTTTTCCGTTACTCAGCGCTCCGATTCGCAGGCTGAGTCGATGAAAATAGAGCCAAATATTCTGGATTGGTTTGTGTTTGAGTGAAAAGCCGGAGGTTGCGTCTGTCCGCTAATTCTGGCCAACTCGGATAATGCTGCAGCTCACTCGCACAAACAGCATCACCGCATCTTAGATTTGCAACGTTCACCCCTCTTTCATTTTCATTTTCATTTCATTTTGGGGATTTCTTCTTTTCCTTTCCAGCTGAGCAGCTCTGGAAATAGTCAGAGGGAGGTAGGGGACCACTGGGTGGGTTGGCGGTAAAAAAAAACCCACCCCATGACGCTTTGCTTGACAGCCTAAAATTGGAAAAAAGATGGGATCTGCAGGAGCAGAGCGGATTTGGGGGGAGCCTTTTGTGGGGGCACGCGTGCGTGTGCGGGGTGTTGCGTGTGCGTTAAAAGTTGTGCACATCTACACTTCTTGCAACACATGATAAAATGCTCCATTATACCTCAGAAAGGTGCAAAATTAGTCATGGCAGCAGCCTGGAGGGACCTCCTCCACAGCCAGAGAAGGCCTGGTTAGAGTCAGAGCAGACAGCAGGAAAACCGCAGAGGGGTTAATATTTCTCACCTGTTGGGAAGGAGGAGATGGAGGATGGAGTTCGGGTCATACGGAATATTTTATCCATGTTTCGGGGTAAAAACGGAGGAGAAAAGATTCAGCTGCTGGTGGCTTGTGTCCAATTCTAAATATTTGAATTCTACATTTTCTGCTTTATGCTAATCATTTCCAGGATACTATCAATTTTAAATTCCCTCTAAATGTTTAGGCTGGAAAAATATTAATAGTGTGGCATTTGTGAAAGGGCTGTAAGCATGCATGGTCTCATCTGAAGTACTGAGAATTCAAATTGTAACATCTGATCACATGATTCTTCTTAACTTTTTATCATTAGAAGTGCACAAAGCCTATGTTGCTCCTTTTTACTCCATAAAAGAAGCAACATACCCCCCCTCGTGCTGCCAATTCACATGTGACACCATTGTGTTAAGAAGGGAACAATCAAAACTCCCAGCTTGAAAGACCTTTTAAAAAAAAAAAAAAAAAAAAAAGATAAAAACTCTTTGAGCTCAGCCTGTTACAATCCAGTTGATTTCATTATACAGGCTGTCATTTTATAACACAGTGATCAACTAATGGCAGCAATCCTCAGTCTGACAGCTCATCTGTCATGATTTATGACTTACACATGTTTCTGCACAAACACACTCTTACACAAACACATAATCAGCTGACATGCAGGCAGCGGGAGTGGAGTGCTGGTGACCAGTAGGATGCACTCCATCAGCTCCGGGAGCTCTTGACTGGCAGGTTGACAGGGCTGAATTATATAAACTGGAGCCGAAGTGGCTTTTATCTTCTGAAAAAGCCCGCTGCAGGGATCCTGAAAAGAAAGCAGATAAATAATCGAAGAATTCAGAAAACAAGGAACGATGTTCTCAATTGTGTTCCCGTTAGAGTGAAAATGCCATTACCGCCCTCCTCGAGTCTGTGTGCGGCGCCGTGCCGGCCTCAGAAAGACTCTTCTGCTGTGTTTAATAATTCTGAAGCACTCCTAAAGCAAAGACGGATGGGCCAGTGGTTACGATCGCGTCCATGCCGCTGTGAAAAAAGAAAATCTTCTTTCTATTTGCATGCATAAAACAAGGACGTGTCCTTTCACTTTCTGTCATTCCAGGATGAGACATCAGTCTGAGATGACCTGTTTTCATGCCAATGTTTATAGAAAAGCACACGTCTTCTATTTCTTTACTTTTCTGAGAATGTAGTTTTCTCTGTGTTTTACCTTCCCTGTCAGGCGTGCTTTTGTTTCTACCATAGTGGCACAGAGATGAATATAAAATAAGGATTGAAAGCAAACAAAGGATCACATTTCCATCCAAATGCTGATTTGAGATGGCGCTTGTGTTGGGGATCCTTTCTAGTTCAAATTCATCAACACAAAGATGAGAACACTGTCGCTGTCTTTGACTTTCTCACAATCCTTTTCACGATGTAATTAAAGCTTTTTCAGGGGAGAATTAGCAACTCATTTTGGGTGACAAATTTGTATGAATTGCTGTATCAATTTGAAAGCAGCTAAACACATGCAGACAGCACCAAAGAGGAAGGATGGAGGTACAAGAGAATGAGGGTGATTATGAGTTGGGCTGGCTTACTATGAAACACTTTCTCTATGGGCAGAATAAATGGCATAATGTTTCCCAAATGATGCTTATCCATTTGAAACCAGGCCACAAACTGGTGAACATAATGACTTTGTTATGCTTCTGTGCTGAAGAATGCATGTGTCTGTTAATTCCTGGTAAACTGGTGGATCAGACATTGTGCTTTTATCTTTTGGGAGCGGGCCTTTGTCTGCCCGGGTCCATGCCTGTGTTTGAGCGTGTGGACAGGGGATGGAAGGGCACGTGTGTGTTGTCTGGAAGACAAAGAGCAGCGCTGTATCTTCAGGGAGGATAAAGAAAAGAGTGACGGTGGGGAGTGGATCTGATAGCTTCCTCCCAGCGGTGTGTCGTTTGAATGGGGGTTTGTGCCTGTTTCAATGTTTGTTTTTTTTCCTGTGTTTATGAATAGTAAAGGTACATTAAATTGGCCAGAATAGCCAGGGCAATTTTATTGAAAATAGTTTTTAAGACCAGCTACCTAATTTTCAATCTTATATTCACCAGCCAGTGAATTACGTCTTTTTTTTTTAATGAGTCGTTAAAGGATTTGAGCTGCATGGTTTCGACTCAGTCCTGAGAAAGAAGGGACTCTATGCTTTCCAGTGACATGTCGCACCCTGTAGTTTTCATCTTCATGGAAAATAAGAGGACCAGTTTCAATCTAAGATGCTGAATTTTGGATTATGTACAGCAGTTTTACTTATCTCCGTGTATCTGTCCATTCCCCAACAACTGTCCATTCCCCAACAAAGAAAACAGGCTATTCTAACATTGTTTTGTGTTTTTTTAACAGAAAAATAAAAGGTGGACAAATTTGCTTGTGATTGGGAGCTGTGCTTTTTCATTAGATTACGTCTCACCTTCCAATTTATCTTTTCTCTTCCTTATGCCTTTAATAGCCTCTTGTTTTGTTTTCAAAGGTCACCCCACTTGATGGGCTTAACTTATCTTGAGTTCAGAATGAGAGACTATTTCAAGTACAAATAAAGTAGAAATAATTTTTGATAGTACGAAGCAGGGCTGCAAACATCAGCCAGCGAGTTAGACATGTGCCGCTGCGCTAGTCCTCATAATATCACCGGGAGAGGCAGAAAAGTGGGTATTTATGTGGGTTTGCGTCAGTAGGGATGGAGGGAAAAGTGATGGGAGGACCAGAGTTAAGCTCTCTGGAAAGAGGCTCTCAGCGTCTTAGCATGAGCAACTCCAACATCATAACAGCTGCGGGAAGAGCAATGACAGTCTTTCCACTGCCTCTGTGTGTGTGTGTGTGTGCGTGTGCCTGTGTGTGTGTGTGTGTGTGTGTGTGTGTGTGTGTGTGTGTGTGTGTGTGTGTGTGTGTGACAAAAGGCATACACACCAACCAGCCAGAAATGAAAAATGGTGTGTTTTAAGGTGCGTGTGAGTCTTGGGGTTTATTCTCCTGTATCGGAGGATGGTGTGCGTTTTGTGTTTAATGAATAAAGGAAAAGAGAGGAGATGTTTTCCCCCCATGAGTGCATTCTGGGACACAGACCCACACTTACATGCACATGTACAAGATGCACGCCCTCGTTGTCCAAATCATGGCAGCAATACGGCAGCTGGCTCCCAATTCAGCTCACAGTGAGGAATCTTTCCCTTCATGGCTGGTGGGCAAATTCCCATCTTAACATGAAACCAGCGTCTTTATACGTCGCCCCCCTACAGTCAACAAAATGGAAATCCCATGGTAGTGGCAGCGGCAGGAAGAGGGAGTGACAGAATAGGTGGAGAGCAAAAAACACAGCAGAGACAGACAGAGATTGAGCACTTTACACTGGCAGAGCTGTTAGCGGGGGAAAAAAAACACAGTTTCACCAACGGTCCATTTAATTACAGCCAGAGCAGACTGCCCCTGCACAGTGTCGGGCGTTAGCATGCATTCAAGCAAATGAGGCAGCAGCAACACAAGCATCAAAGGCGCTGTCAAAACGGACTCTAATGACAAAAAAACAAATGGCAAATTTAGTTTACCACAGTCAGTTTTATATGTGTAATAAAAGATTTGGTTGGTTTAAGGATTCTTCTTCAATTAAGAATAATCACTGATTGCATTAATGTGTTCACGCACACACACATATAGGTTTACATGTGTGTATACACACACACTGACATACAAATTAACACTGGAACTGAAATGTTTTTTGTCAGAAGAGGGTAAAAGAAAAGGGCTTTGAAGAAAGGAAAAGCCATTCCCACCAGATAGCGATGGATAAAGGTCAAAGAAAGCTGTATGTCAGGACGGAGGCAGCTCTCAGACAAAAATGAATAGATGAATAAAGATAATTCATGTAGAGGCCTGGAGGGTTAAAGCTTTGGGGCAGCCCCACATCTGGCATATGTCCCGCCTCTTGGGAGTAAACCAGCCATCAAAGATGTTACTTAGGTTGAGAAAGGAGTCAGAGATTCACATACACTGAGACTGTGAAACAGTCATTCATTGCCAAAGTCAGAAATAGATTCAAGTGGTTACATTTTATCTTAAGGAAAATCTGTAAAATCTGTAAGTCAAACAGTCAAACAGTTCTTGGCATAGTCCAATTACATTTTAGATAGCAACCTCACGGTGACAGGAGTAAAAGTGTGTCACTTTGTGTGTCACTTGTGTCACTTTTACTCCATCACTTTAAAAGTTACGTACTTTTTTGTGCCTATTTATTTCCTAGATATATTAATGTGTGTGTGCGAACGCGTGAATAAGGTGCATTAACTTAAAGCACTTTGTAGAAAGGCACTTTATGGAGTTCAGTCCGTTTTATTTTATAAGTTTACGGGCAGTTCTGCCCCATCCGAGATGGCGGACTCGTTGACGTATCGCTGGCTACCGGGCTACCGCGCTACCGGGGGCCGGAGGGGGGGGCTACTGGTAAGGGGCTACCAAGCCGGTGTCCGGGGTCTGGGACTCCCCTCTGGGGAGACCCAGCCCCCAGCCCCCGGTAGGGGGGGGGCGGTACTCAGCTACCAGAATACCGGGTTACCGGGGGTGGAGCCGGGGTCCGGTAGGGGATGCCGAGTGCCAACATACGAAATAATCTGAGCAAAATTATTCTTTTCCAAAGTTTTCAACTTGCACAGCCACACAGACTGCAATTGTATAGCTGTGTATATATATATGTTAAAATTGTAGAGGAAAAGTTGTGGATAACTCATACAAGGCTGTCCAAAGAGGTGAGCTGATTTACAGACTTGCTGCTGGCAGTGTGGCAAATTATTGGCCAGGTGATTGAGAATGCGGGTACTGCTGCTGGGCTTTGGGCTGAATTAGAATAGATATGCCTGGCGTGCTCTCAGATCTAAGAGGAAAGGGAATAATAAGTGATAAGGGATAAATCAGATAAAGTCTGAGGGTTCTCTGGTAGAAAAACATCTGAAAACTGTACACAGGATAAACTGAAGCAGACATCGCTTACAGATAAGATTATGTTTCTGTAAAGCATCCCCATCTGCATGGTGAATGGGCCAGCTTTGTTGTTTCGAGCAAGGTGACACAGATTAAAGTACTATGATCATGTCAGATAAGTGTGCTATGATCAATGAAAAATTAACTGGATGGAGAGAAACAACAAAAGATACAGTGTGTAACCTTTTTCCTTTTTCTATCCACCTGTTGTTTTATTTACATTGATATTTGCATCGCTTTGGTATTAGTGGTGCTTTAAATCGCAAAGAGATGTTTGATATTGATCCCTTAATGCGTTGATGATTCATGGGTTTTTAACCCCGTCTTCCACTTGCTCATGTTTCATAATAATATTTGCCAGCTCAATGACCAATCAATATGTTCATCTATCTTTTTCATATTCCACCTTTTGTTCAACAGGGCAGAAGATCAGATTGAACAAAGGAGTCTGAAATTAAATCCCTTCAGTGTGCGGGAGTCGGTTAACTAAAGCGTTTTCAATGAAATGGGAAATTACACTTACTGGCCATCGCAGGATTGATCGATTCCTCCACGCCTCTTCTTTTTTCACAGGTTTAGCCTACGCGGACACGGTGGTGAATATGCGGAAGGTGACCCATCAGACCATTAGTGAGGAGCTGTCTAAAACTGTCCTGCTCCCTTGTCTCTTCACACTTCGCCCTGCCGCCGGTTCCTTCCACGAGCCCCCCAGAATCAAGTGGACTAAGGTTTGGGGTCAGAGAGGCTCCGACGGCCTGCAGAAGGAACAGTCCGTCCTGGTGGCAAAAGACAATGTGGTCAAGGTACGTTAAAAGCCAAAGGAAGACCGTTTTAAAGGCCCGTGAGATGTGACAAATGGGATGTATAACTCTCCCGTTTTTCAGGTGAAGAAAGCCTATCAGGGGCGTGTCTCTCTACCGGGCTACAGCAAGAATCGCTACAACGCCAGTCTCTCTCTGACCGGGCTGCGTTCCAGCGACTCCGGTCTGTACCGCTGCGAGGTCGTGATGGGCATCAACGATGAGCAGGACACAGTTCCACTGGAGGTCACAGGTAAATGAAACGCACAGTTTAACTAAAGTGTATTGCCCAAATTTCACGTGAGAACAGAACACAACAGATTGTTGGATAATAAGACCAACAATTAAAGCACCAAAGGTATCATTTTTAATCAATACCTTCCATGGTTGTTGCACTGAAAGAGTTTGTTAGGATTAATGACAGTGTCAAAGGTCAGTGTGTTCTGAATTAAACAAATCATTTTACATTGTCATTTTTATGAGGATTAGCATAAAAACAATGTTATTGCTCAGTAATTTTGACACTAATTCCCACAAATGAGTGGCAATTAACAAGGAACTGAAATGTGTTGTGATCTTTGCGCTTTGCTTATTTTCACCTCTGCATAATATTTCCTGCCAGAATCACTGTGCCACTATTTGGCTGTAAACTGCTTCTGCATTGCTTTTCAAGGTCCACTATTGTCAGTGATAACGGGCCGGCTTTTGCGTGTCAGGCTAATACAGTCATTACCGCCGGGGTCCATGCTGAATGTATGGTGATAGGAAAAGGAGAATAAACTCACACGCATTGAGGATTATATTACCAGGCCATTCAAGTGCTGTTAAAGATTAGTGGTAGCTCTCTGTAGCAGAACTCTAATAACTATAAACGACTAGCTCAACTTTATGGCTGCAATCAGATTCTTTTCATGTGCTTCACTATATTTTAATGATGCACCATTATCAAAATGACTAAAGTCACTGTACACCATGTTGTCACTTGTTACAAAAAAAAATCAACATAAAGGCAATATTTTTGAAAAGCACAGCAGCCCTTATTACAATGGCTAAATTATCTAAAGTGAAATAAATAGCTTTCTCTGTGGCTGGATATGGTCAATGCATGTGCATAAATATGGTTGAGTGTGTGCATGTGCTTGTTTAGATTACTTGCCAAATAAACATAGTTTCCAAACCTCAGTGGAGATACTGTCTTTGGTTCCCAAACCCGTAGAGAAGCTCATTTTTCTCCCCATAACCGCTTAATGTAAAGTAAGCAAACTCACTGATTGTAGACGTTGGAAACCTGGTGCCCTGCCGCTCCCAAATGATCAATGCCATGAAACTGCTCCTTCAGAGAGAAACCAATTACCAATCCAGTGAGGAGCAGCCTTCTCCGGGGCTTAGGCTTAATGGGCAGTTACGCTACATGGCCGACCGCAGTCGTCCTCTCTAATTCTGCTCAGTGCTCAACGTGTTAATTAAAAGTATTGATGCTCACGCTGTATCAATACTGTACAAATCCACACTTGTCCCTTTTTCTTCTTGTTAATCGCTTCTTTGTGGCCTCGGTCTTCTTTGTCTTGTGACATTCTGAGAAGTCGGTTTACTTGGCAGAATTTCTTTGGTGAAGTTAATCAGAAGTTGTTAGATGACAGCCCAGCAGTGGCAGGTCGGAAGACGTTAGGAGGCATGTGCACATTGAGTGCAATGAGAATTAATTGTACTTTTTAGTGTGTCCATCCTTCACCTGCTTTGTCTTCATGCTGCAGCATTGCAACATGGAAATGTTTGAGAGACAGTAAATTATCCTCAATAGAAGCTGTTAAAAGTTTCTTTAACTACATTCTTTGAAATGAAACAGGCTTGGGAAATTCTGGGGACTACTTTAAATTTAATTTGTGCTTGCAAATTGACAGACATCCTCTAGAAGTAACTGGAACAATAAACTCTTTGAAGTCCATCCTGACCATTTTTACTTTGAATATGTTTGTAGAGCTGTTCAACATTGGTTTCCAATCAAATTCTGTATAGAATTTAAATAACAGCTTTAAAGAAAAATGCTTTATAGCAAGTTTACTGTATGAAAGTTTGGACAAACTAAATGGTATTGAGACCAATTAGAGACCAATTGGCAGTAGTTTAGGCTTTAGGTCTCATAGACAAAAAGATAATAATGCTATTACATGCTGTATTTCCCAATGGCACAATATAGAAATCCAAACGGAGAACCATTTGGATTACAATTAAAACTCCAGCATGTGATGAAAAACGCTATTGGCATGAAAAAACTGAAGCGTGTTACTCCATCCCAGAGCAATTTCCTTAGGCTGACAATGAACTGCTAACTATGCCTACACATTTTAATCATGTATCCTGCACTTGTTCCTGAATTAACACTCCACATAGCAAGCTGTAATATGTAGATGACAACTACGGCGCTGTATAGCCTACTCTTAATGCTTTATTTATTAATTTTTTTACAATTGACTTTTCCTGTTTTCTGTTTATGTCAATGCATTTAGTAGACGCTTTTATTCAAAACCACATACAATGCAGATGTACGGATATGAAACTGTTGAAGATGTATTTTCTGTCATGATGTCAAGATGTAGAAAAGGCCAGTGTCCGCCTCTGATCCCATTTTTACTCTTTATCAGAGTTTTTCTCTATATATATCCTGTAAATTCAGCAGCAGAGTCCAGTCTCACATTATGTTATGCCCCTTTATGGAATCCCAAGTGGAATCCCAAGGTAACAAGCATATTATAGGAGGACATATGTGACCTGTTGGGCTGAGAATTGAAACGCATGCTTATGTGAACACAAAAAAAGCGTATTTTCAGCTTTAATCCCATTAATATATGTGAGCAAGGCATTTCTAACTTTAACTTATGGTTTTGTGTTCAACCATTAATTGAATACAACACACAGCATAAAATATGTAGTTTTCCTCAATTACTCTATTTCAAAGCAAAGGGAATAGCAGCTCTTCACCGTGCTACAATGAGGGCATCCTGCAGTCACATATGCTGCCTTTCTGCTCCTCTCCCTGGAGACTGTGTGAACGTGTGAAGATCCAGAGGGTAAAAATAGAGATGAGGTGTATTAGACGTTTAACCCTGTTGTGGAATGATTTTAGGTTTCCCATACAGAGAAGAAAGCTGTTTGTCACTCCAGCATACCTATCCAGGAAACTGGCGTACCTATTTAGCCAAATCCTACGGCCCCAAATGATAGAAGCAGAAAAATAAGACGTGAAAAGAAAAAAGGTTTTAGGGGTTTGTGCTTCGTATAACGAGGAAGAATGTGACCGAGTTGTTGGATGGACTCTGCTGGGATTGAGGGACCTGGGAGGGGGCCGTGTGTGCGTGCCAATGCCACGTTCAATGACAGCATGCTTTCTCTGCCCAGAGCCCCAAGTGTTAATGCTAAAATTGTCACTCGGACATCCATCTTACAGGGATCTGACTCTCCCAGACAATGTCAGAGAAGATAAAAGAGCGGTGTTAGCAGCCAGACGCCCACGAGCCTGCGTGAGGCTGGATGCTTGTCAGGGGCGTGTGAATGACAGGTTCAGGTGGGAGGTGGACGGATGCATTTGAAGAGCTTCCATTCGCCGCTTAAGTGGAAAATATGCTCCTTACACAACTGAATCGTGTCTCATATTGTCCCTATTCATCTCTTTTATCAAGGTTTTTCTCTTCTTTAATGCTGTCTCCCCTTAACCTGTTTTTTTTTTTTT
>JABUIW010000023.1:916689-935011 GCA_013363375.1 Menidia beryllina
GTCTGCCTTATTTGTCATTCCATCATGAGTGTGGAGGCAGGCGGGGTGCAGCGGGGTGACGCCGTGTGTGCCGCTAAAGCAGAAACATAAACATCCCCGCTGTTTGTCATACACTGTATCCAAGGGCAACGTCCCTTTTTCTCTGACAATAAGCACGCAGACTGTCGGATGCAAATGAGGCTCTCGTACATCGTTTGCTGAACCCGAGGGCGGCGGCGGCCTGCACAGATGGAGCGTTGTCAGCACATCATGAGAGAGTCCACAGCGCTTCGCCTTAACGCGCCTCTGAACGCGTTCATCTTCGGCTTTAAACGGCTCCGGCTTGCTGTTAATAAACACATCTGGGGGGTTTAAAGGTTGAGGGTCGTGCATTTGTGTGGGTGGATTCTGGAGCTTGTCGTCACGTCTTTTATCCCCCCTCCTTCCAGGTGTGGTGTTCCACTATAGGGCCCCTCACGATCGCTACGCCTTGTCCTTCGCGGATGCCCAGAGGGTTTGTGTGGAGAACTCGGCGGCCATCGCGACGCCGGGTCAACTTCAGGCGACCTTTGCAGATGGCTATGACAACTGTGACGCGGGCTGGCTCGCCGACCAGACCGTACGGTGAGGCTCTCGACACGGAGGGGGGTGCAAGCGGCAGCAGGTGGTGGGAACTTACGCTCAGATTTGCTCCCTCTGGAGTAACTCAACAGAACAGTGTTTACTGTCACTATGGTTTCGCAACATATTGTATTTGATATCGTCAGCATTGTCAGGGGGCCTGTTTCAACAATGTAGCCAGGAAAACGTGGATCGGAAGGCTATTTGTTAGAGTTTCTATAGTGGCAAATGAAACATAAGTCAGGTCTTATGGGAAGTATAAATACAGTTTAGAATAATTGTCACTTCAAAGGTTTTATTTGCTGCTTTGGAAATGCTCCCAGCCGTGTTATCCTCCGACTATTTCAGTCAAAATCGAGGTATACACAAATTAGTTTGCTGTTAAATAAATTAGTTGATTATACAATGGCTGGGAAGTTATGGAATAAAAAAAATGTAAGTACTCATTCAGTCATACAATAATTGGAAATGCACTGGTAGGATCTGCTAGTCTAAGTTGTTATTTCAAGACCTCTGTTTAATTGGCCACCCTTTTAAACCTGTTTTTTTTTTTTTGTGTTGATTTGAGTTTCTAAGGGCATAAAACTGTGCAAAGAAGCCAGACCCAATTGCTCTGACAAACAGCTTCAGAGAGCGCATGCAGTTAGCTGCATTTTCAGATGCACTTTGAATGAAGTCCCTCTTAACATTATCAGTGGGAGCCTGCCTGTCGACGACATACCGCAAATCTACATTTTAATTCCCAAATCACTGCAAGCTAATTGACTGTTGTCTTCTGGACATTTTTTTTTACATCCTTCCTTTAGCATAAATTCCTCCCTTATTTCTTTTACTCCATCTGTCCGTTATTTCCCCTTGGGGCAATGTAATTGGTCCATATCCAGGAGATTCAGATAGCACATCAGCCTGGAGGAAAGGCCCAATTAACACAAGGAGGACATTCAGCGTCAGCTATTGTGTCATCAGAAAAAAAAGACTGAAGAAGACCACTTTCATTTTATTGTATGAGGAGTGACTATTAAGAGGAGATCTGCAGGTTTTGGTTTGTGTACAGAAGTGAGTTTTAAGCATGTTGGTTTGATTATGCGTGTTTCTGTATAGAAACTGTAGAGATCTTTGAATTTCAAACAAACTCTTTTAATCAGACTCATTTCTTGTATCCTGTTGGAATCGGTGTTCTTGTGGAATAATTGCTGAGCTGTTGCCCAAATAAAGATTCCTGGTTTATGCACCCCACAGGAATCCAAAGTCACTGAACAAATTCTTGATTCCTTTAAACTCCACTTGGCTTCCCACATCTACCCTTCTATCCTTTTGACTTTCCATAATTCAAGTTAAGGATTACTGGTGTTCTTCTTTTACGAGAGCATTAAAAACATTTTGTAATGATTTGGGTAATTATGTGTGAAAACTCGCACTGCGGGCAGAATGATTCAAAGAAACAAGATAGTGTATCAACTAAAGTGCTTTCCAATGATAGTCCTGGGGTTGTTTTGGTGTAAAATAAATGAGTATATTGCATATTTTAGAATCATTTTAAGAATCAAGGAAGAGGAATGTAAATGTTGGTATTCTCTGTTAAATAGAAGATACCTTTAAGCTAGTGGTGATGTGTAATCAAAATAAAATGTAACTAATAATTAATTAAAGGATTTTTGTAATTATCACTATCAATGGCTTTTTTATATTTGACACAATTTCCAACGCTTTTCAATTCAAATAGCTGGCAATTGAATCAATCAATATTCATTTATGAATTTTGAGCTAGAGGTGTTTATTTTTTATTCATATTTCTCTGTGAAAGAGTTTAGACTTCTTCGAGGCTGGTAATGATCAAAATATAGGTGTTTTGTTTTATTTTGCATGCTAGTGAACACAGGCTAGTTCCAGCTGAGTCAAGCCCTGAAATTGTGCCTTCTTCTCTCCCTCCCTCTATCTTTTTCCATGTCTGTTCCTGCCTCCTGCACAGCTACCCCATCCAGTCACCGCGTCCTGGTTGCTATGGCGATCGCGAAGACTCACCCGGTGTCCGTAACTATGGCAATAGGTCCCCAGAGGAGCTGTTTGATGTTTACTGTTTCGCTGAGAAGCTTCATGGTAAGAGAAACTTCAGCTACAAATGGAAGTTGGGTCAGTAAGCTTGGTTTTATAGTACTACTTAACGCTCTCAGAGGAAAGTGACAATATTGAGTCCACTTGTCGAGTTTTTAGTCTCCTGAATTCAAAACCTGAGTGAGGAGGTAGTGTCATCCAAAAACTCAACTTTTATGGCAATGTCTCTTTTGTTAAAAAAATCAATAAGAAAATGTGGAAATCATCATTATTCAAGGTCCTTATCTGAATGTTAATTTCTGCCTACCAGCTTGAGGGTTTGGGATAGTTATTTGTACAGCGTGCTACTTTCCTTTCCTACAAACGTCCCTGCTCGGTTACAGAGAGGAAGAATTAGTTAGTGCTCAGGGACTGTTTCTCCTCCGCGTTGGCTTGGACTCAGAGAGCTCCAGCGCAGGGCGTCACTGCATCTGCAGCCAGTGGCTCAAACAGATACAGCTTAGAAAACAGCTCTAAGCCGCCTCCCCGCCAATGTCCACTCTGGAGAGGAAAATTCCTCCACTTTAGGAGCAAACCACTGCAGATGCCTCATGCTGCTGTCGTTTTTCTCTATTGGGCCTGATATCGAACGCCTCACGCTCTCACTCTTGTCTCTGTGTTCTCTCACCGCTTGCCCACTTTTTAGCATTTTCGAGATTATGAAGAGATAGATTTGTGCTTTTAAGCCTGTTTACTGGACATATAGCTAGTTGATTTAAATGATGGAAGTGTTCAATTTTAGTTGAACACTTCCACCATTTAAATCCATGGTTTGAGATTGAAAACCATGTTGTTTATGTCAGTGGGAAATGTGAAACACACTTTATATTAATTACATTCGTATTGCACAATAAACTATTCGTACACAGCAGAAAGATTGCTACGATGGAGGCTGTGCAGAAACAAATGAATAGTTACAAAGGTGTAAAGTGAATGTAAAAGTTAGAAAATCATCTATCTAAACAAATCACGACTTTTTATCAGGAGTTAATAAGGAGAAAATAACAAAGTTCAAATCAATTCATTTCAAAATCTTTTGACTACAATCTTCTTTTTTCAATTTCTTTGACAAACTTTGACATATCTTCTGCCTCATGATGTGGGTTTAGATTACTTACTTTTGGACAGTGAATTCCTCCTGTGTACAGTGTTTCTTACATGAGAGATGGCTCTGTTTGTCCCTGTACTGTTAGCTCTCACTGTCAATCTGACAACCATTCAGACACATTTAGAGAGACATCTCAATTCAATAGTGAGTATCAATGCTGCAAACACTCCCCAGATGTCATATTATTATATGCCTGAGTTGAAATGAGGTGTTCGTTGTACTTAATTAACCTGCTGCATATTTAAAAGTATGATCACAATAACAGCAGGATTCTAATGCTGCCCTCTGACCAGCTCAAGTCGTTAGTTTATATTTGGAACGGCCACAACAAATTATTATTGAGGTGATGCTTCTGAGAGATATTTATGCATTAACACCTTGGAAATTCTCTGAGATAATAAGGAATGAAGCATTTCAGGATCTGCTTTTTACATCCGTAGAAATTTTAATGTTGTGGTTCAAACGTCAAATCGTCTGTTGACCTAAAAGTTACAAATTGATGCAAAGCTGTTTTTCCTCTCCCTTTTTCTTTAAATGCAGCCAGACACTTGATCGATAAAGTGATGTTGATTTCACAACTGTGTAGCCCTACCCCTCTCTTCCTCTGGCTTGTTTTCCGTTTTAATCTTAATTCTTTTTGGTTCAAGTTCTGGGACTTCGATTTTAAATTTTTCATACACCCCCTCTCACAATCCAATTCTCCTTTCTCCTTTAATTTTGTTACCAGTTTCACCCTTTGCCCCCTTTCCTCTCAGTGCAGTAAAACTGAGCCACTATAGATCTTCTGGATCCTCATTTTGAACTTCTCCACTTCTCATTCTCACAGTCCATCGCTACAGCTCATATGTTTCATCTATTCTTTAACTTTCTATGAATTACATGGACTTTTTAGTTGACTCATGCTTCGCAGAGGTTCTCTCGGGTGTTTTTCTCCTCTTTCTCGTCAAAATCTGTGTAAAATCCAATGGAGACTGGCGAAAAATGACTGCTGTTGAAGTGCTTTAAAAATAAACGGCTGTGTAATTTTCACATATCAATTAAGAAACAGGCACAGGCTCAAATATGATCTTAACTGTGTGACCTATAACTAAACAAACCACTCATAACACAGAGCCATCTCTGCCTGAAGGATTAAATGTATCTGCTTTGTAATGCACTCAGCTTTCCATTTCTCTGGTCCCGCCGCCCTCCAGGTGAGGTGTTCCACTCCACAGTGCCGGAGAAGCTCAGCCTCGCCACCGCCTCCACCCACTGCCATTCCCTGGGCGCCCAGCTGGCCACCGTCGGGCAGCTCTACCTGGCCTGGCAGGCCGGTCTCGACCAGTGCGATCCCGGCTGGCTGGCAGATGGCAGCGTTCGCTATCCCATCAATGTCCCGCGGAGGAACTGTGGCGGAGACGAGCCGGGGGTGCGGACGGTTTACAACAACCCCAACCGCACCGGCTTCCCAGACACGGCGGCCCTCTTTGACGCCTACTGCTACCAAGGTAACGCCAGCTCTGTGATGGTGGAGTTACAGACGGTGGAGCCCGGGGAGTGGATTTCCTTTCCAGTTCCAAATTTGCACTCTATGGTTGTGTCACACATGATGGAGCTGCGAAGAGATTGTGTCACATTTGTGTTCCTCCCGGTGGAATCGAGGGCTTGTGTGTTGTGTGCAGTGAAGCCTGAGAGAATGACATGAAGGATAGATTAAAAAGACGAATCGTGAATACAGTAAGTTCAGCGGGGTTTGCAGCACTTCTGATCTTTTTTTATCATGTGTGAAATACGATACTTTAATCTTCACATTGAACTCGGCCTGGTTCTTCAACAACAGTCCACAATCTGGGAGCGTAGAAGCGCAACGGCAGGACCTTAGAGAGATAAACGTTGGCATTTTGTTGTCAGTCTGTAACAATGTGGCTCGCGTTCTTAGCTCCTTCTTCTTGAGCAAGAATGACAGATGTTTCAGGTTGTGTTGTGCTTGTAAAGCAAGTCAAGTAAAAAGTTGCCTTTCATCTGTTGCAGTTCATACGCCAGCGGGGATCCAAGCTACAGAGGCACGAACTATGGACCAGACCAAGAGACCTGCGGCAGAAGCCATTTCTTCTGCCCCTGAAGCTGAGAATGACCTCCCCCCTTCTAAGACTTCTGCGTGGACTGTCCTGGTGGACTCGACAAAAGCAGGCAACTTCTCTTTAGCTGACGCTAACAACCCCTCTGAGATCTCCGAAGAGCATGTTGTCATCGAGTTAAGGCCGGAGGCAGACTGGGATGAAAAAAAAGATGGAACCGAAACCAGCCAAGACCAGTCGGAAGGCCCAAAGACAAACAACAGCCTGGGCCTTTCTGACTTTCGAGGAATGGAGAGCCAAGGAGGCTCTGCTCATGAAGATGAGGACGGCAGTTACTTTGACTCTTACACTCCAACAACATCCTCGAGAGCTTCTTCTACCCCCAAACCTCAGACAAATCATGGTATTCTTACCGAATTTGTCAATACTCTCGTAAGACCCTTTAAGTACTTGATGAGCATGAAAGAGGAGGATGAGACAAAGAACACACCGATGGAGCCTGAGGCGAAAGCAGAAGAGAACCAGACACACACAGAAACATCCAGCAGAAACCTGAGTATGCCAAAGGCCAGCGAAAACAAGGGCAGCATTGACAATGCCATCATGGAGCGCAAAGGTCACACTTCCTTTCAGGATCCTACCGGTGGACTGCAGAGTATAGAGCAGGGTCTGTCTGAGCAGGAAAAGGAGCTGATGCCATTGATTAAATTTGTGCCTGCGGTCCAAAATACAAAGCAAAGCGAAACCGGCTCCCATCCCAGGGAAGGAGTGGTTAACCTTCAGGCCACAGCTCACGGTAAGAGCTCATTTCTCATTTTCTATCTGTCTGTGCTGTTTTAGTATTTCACTTACACCTTTAAAACTAAACTGTTTCAACTTCATTTGCAAATTTATCAAACCATTTGACAAAACAAACTGTTTTTAATGGACGCACGGTGCATTCAACTCTCTGGTAAATGTAGGATCTCTCTATCTCATACTTTTGAAACGGGTTCTGCCCGTGTTCTGCACACTTTTCCCTGGAGTCTGCTGTAATGTATTCTGTGGAAGGGCAATTTGAAGTATCGCTCAAAATTTAATTAAAAAAGTAATTGCAAACAAAACAAAAGGGGACACAGTGCATACTGTATGGGGATGTAAAGAGCTAGATCGGAGACCGTTCTGCCTTCATTGTTGAGTTTATTGACAATGCATTGTTTACAGTTCAGGCTGTCAGAGACGGTAAATGCTTTGAGGTTTTTTTAATATGTTTGATGCAATAAAAGGTTCGTCCCAAGATGCATTTTCTGCTTAAAACAAAGAAAACCGCGTGCCAGGTTTTTCTTAGGCGTCAGCAATGCATCAGACCTGAACTACAGAGAATAAATGATACAAGGGAGAAAAACAAAGCAATCTCAAAAACATCGATAGAAGCTGATGTGTGGTCTGACACAAATTGAGGTGTGTGTGTGTGTGTTTCCTACTTCTTTGGGTGCTCAATAACCTTGAGTGCAGAGTATAAAAAGGTCACTGGATCACCTTTTTCTCGGATGCCCAGAAAAGCACCGCAAAAACAACCGTAAAAACACTCCTTGTAGTCGATACCTGCAGAGAAACTGTCGACTATAGATTGACGAACAGATGAAAAGGACATTATTGAACCAATAATTCCAAAAGCAATGTCTCCACTGTGATGACAACCAAGATTTCAGGTAAGAGATGCACTGAAGAGTAGCTGAGAGGACAGAGAACCCCAGCCTTTAGTTGATGGAGAGGCAGCTCATCTATTCACTGCCACCACAAAAAAAACACACATCCCAGACGCCAGCTAAAAGAGAAGAATACAAAGTAAGACAAACACTCTCACAGAGGCAGCTGGAAGAATGATTCAATAAGTCTTTCACTGTTCTCACCTTACTTTATTGATATAAATACTCACTGCTGTGCTACCTGAAATCCCATGACAATGCGATCTAAAGGTATTAATGAAAAAACCCAGCTTTAGTCTGCATGCATTATTTACAGCCATATCCAATTAATGTGGAGGCTGGGCGGCTCTGCTGCTCAGTCCAATCTCCATCTACGTCGCTGCCAATTAGAGCCTGGATCTCGCTGGGTAGGCAGTAATGATCACAACAGAGGGCGAGGAACAAACTGGAGCAAGTAAGAGAGAAAAAAGTGAAAGATGGAAAAAGGAGGGTGAGGTGAAGTCACATCTCTCTTTAATGCTGCGGAGATGGAAAGTTGCCCAGCTGATTTCTCATCATAACGTAGCGTCAGTGGACTAAATTAACTCTGTTATTGCACTCTGCAGGATATCCCTTGGATCTCAGCAGTCTTTAGCAATAGCTGATGTCGTGCTGTCTTTGAGGGGGAAGCAAAGCTCTTTCCTGCAGACTCTACGTCCCAATATGATGAGAAACTGAAAATTTAATCAGAATATTTTTGAAATTTTAAATCGCTCTCCAAATGCAAGCCAATTATTTCAATTATGTGCCCAAAAGTACCACATACTCAAACTTATTGCAGTGAATGATTGTTTTCCTCTACCTCTCAAGAAAAACACTGCAGCTAATTCAGGATTTGAATAAGTTCGAGATTCAAATCCTGTCTGTTAAAGAACACTATGTCTGCTCTGCACCAGCCCCGTTTTCTCCAGCCAAACTGAACTGATGTGAAATCACTGAGGGCCAGCACATTAACATTCACTAACTTATCAGTGCTGTTTATAACATGCCATGCCTTTTGGATAGGATGAGGTGGCATTAGCACCATCTATCTTGTTCTGCCTCCCTTCCTCTCATTGTCAGCCTCTACTCTCACAATTTAATATCATGTCTGCCTGACCCGAGGGATTTTCTCTCAGCCCGTTTACTCCAATAAAGGAGATTCAACCTAGCAGAACCACTTGCAGTGAAAGCACACAATTACTGTTCGAATGGGGTTTATTATAAGTTTATTTTCACCTGGTTCTCCACCAGCAGATATACCAGCAGCACAGATTAACTTAAACGGCGCTCTGAGTAGTGCTATGAAATCATCCGAACCCATGCCTAATTGTCTCATTTTATTTATTACATGGGTCATTACATAGATCATCAAACCAGATTAATGTGTTTAATTATTCCGACTTCCATCCGTGTGTGTAGTAAAAGTATGTAATTAGCTGTTTGGATTATTAATAGGACAATTACACCAAGCTACAAGGCTCTTATGGAAATGAACCTCCGACATAAACTTCACATTTTAGGCATACGGCAACGAACATCCTTCTTGAATAATTTAAATGCGTTTTAATGTTTTATGCATGGACATCTTTGTGTATGTTCCCTCCCATCCAGTAATTTGTTGTGCTGTCTTGCAGTCATTTCTGGACATGTTAGCGGAGCTAACGACAGCTAAACTAAGCTGAGGGATGAACGGTTGCTCAGCCTCTCCATTATGCAACTGCAGTGCTGCCCTAAAAAAGCCCTCTCACACCAGCCATGAGTCACACATGCAGACAGATGCATTATTAATAGTGTTGACAGAGTCTGGTTTAGAGCCATAAGATGATAAGGTACAGTAGGCCATTTCCTATAAATGAACAGACCCGGATAAAGCTTGTTGTTTCACTCATCGTGTAGCAAATGCTCCTGTGTTTCTCCACACAGCCTCTCCCACCGTAGACAAACATATTTCAGTGAGAGGCTTTTTCAGGTAAACTAATCCACAGGGACAGAGAAAGGAAGTGTGAAATCCTTCACCCTCCCACCAAAACATTTTGGGGTTTTATTACCTGTTAATGCAGGTGTACTCACGCCACTGTTTTTGTCCATAAACTCCATCAACTTTGACTGACTGGCTCTGCCAGTGAGAAGAGAAGAAACCCAATCTACTTTAAAGCAAATTGTGCATAATAGCATTTTCAGTCCACCGAAAATTATAGCTCGCTCCGGCTTAAAAAGCCCAGAGATAAAGCTGTGCCAACTGCAAATGTAAGCACAATTACACTTCAGCTCTATCAGACATACCCGTCAAATCAAAGAAGGGACAACAGCATCAGTGGCTGGAGCTTGTGTTCCCGCTTACACAGGCCCTTGCAGCCTCAAAGGATAATCTACAGAACCGACTTGGTATTTAACTATAGAGGATGCGGTATTCTCTTTTTTTTATTCTCTTTTTTTAAAGACTGAGTTGGGTTGATCCAATGGCCCCAGAATCATTTGAATCCTGAAAAGTGAAAGAATTCACAGTAACATTACAGTTTAAGCCCCAAATCCCTGGTCTCAGTGTGTGCCTGCTAAGATAGTGTCAATTTTATAACCGCTTTGAAAATTTGACCCTTAAAAGATTTTTTACACCAAGTGTGTGTTTAGTTGTTAATTCTGCCTCCCTTTAATGGATTTAACACAATCCCTTGTGAGATGATCTGTACTGATTAGTCTGCTCTCTCTTTTTGCTCCCTGTAGCTGGCCAGCTTGAGCAATCCCCACCAAGGGAGGATGAAAACATGTCCAGTCCTGAGAGTCCAAAAGGAGCCCCGACGTTTGCTCCTACTGCCCCCAGCCCTCACTTTCGGTGGGCCGTAAAGGCCATGCACGGGCCCAGCGGTGAACCTCCCAGAAATGAGGTCTATGTGGCCAAACGTCCCTCCTGGGAGCCAATGGAGGCCAAAGCAGGACCCCTGGAGGTGATGACCCTTCCCACCTCCCTTCAACAGGACAACCTGGAAAACTACTCAGGAGAGGGAAAGGACCAGGACACAGAGGACTCCAACACATCGACCGACCGAGGCAAGGCTGGACTGGGTGAGGACAAGGACTTGGATGGGAGTGGAGAAGGAAGCAACTTTCCCAGCAGCTTTGAAATGACAGTCAGAAACACGGCCACCGGTGATGTCAAAGTCACACCGGAAACAGATCCTTTACCCACCCGGGCAGTGGGTGAGCACAGCACTCTGACCCCATCTCAGAGCTCCCTGGAGCCCCGTCCAGCACAGGAGGCCAGGGGAGAGATACTCTATGTCCCCTGGCCGGCCGACAACCTGTACTCTGCCTCCACACACACAGACGGTTCAAACTCAGCTTTCACGCAAGCTTTTAGGAAGAATGGCAAAGGCGAGAGCAGGAAAGACGCGATTGCTACCACAACTGAAGCTTTGATGAGACGGCTGACTGCTTCAGAGGTTAGCGCCGGGGAGCTTCTGGGCTCAGATGCACAGAAGGTGGATCAGATCACTACAGCAGCCGCCACTGAAAATACACCAAACAGCTCTGCTACAGAGGCATTGATTTCCCTTTCATGGGTTCAGGAAGAGAAAAAGGAAACTACAAGTTTTCCAAACCCGCAAAGCCGGCTCTCAGCGACTCCGGCGCCCGCTGAGGGACCTCAAGCCGCGGGCGTTCGTTTGACTACCAGCTCATCGATGGAATCCAGATCTGCCGTGACTGAGGCGTTTGTCGTGGGAGGTATAATGACCCCGTTAAAAGGCTTGAAGTCAGATGACCGGACATCCCCGGAGGTCTCAGAGGGCAAAGACACGGACGACCCATTTGGAATTCTCATGCCCAACTGGGCATTGAGTTTCATCCCATCAGGTAGGTTATTTCCATTGTGCTCCCGATGAATGAGCTCAACCGCCATCATCATCCTTATGATTATGAGTGATTATTTAATCAGTAGCGATTCAAGTAATTATGGATCCAGCCCAGTGGGTGCAGAGGCAGCGACAGAGTTAGCAGAGCGGAAGGCACTCCTTCTGATTTCACAGTTCCTAAAACCCCACATCAACTCTGAAACATGCACTTCTCCACGGACTGTCTCTTCGTCTCCCTTCTGCCTGCTGCTCCGACAAATGTCCTGCACTGTTAATCCAGGCCGTCTCTGTGTTTTCGCTGTTGCTCTGATGCTGTTATAGAGACAGCTCTCAGACTGCAAGGCAGTGCGCTGAGGTGAGACCGGCCAGGTCTTAGGCAAGTAATTAGCGGGTCAGAGTGAGTGCAATTAGGTGAACTGGGGGAGGCAGAGATCCTAGTCCCCAACAAATCAATGTAGACACAAAATACAAGACGGGACTGGTAATTGACTCTGCTCTCTTGTCCTTACTCATTTTCCAGTTTGCTCATGTTCACTTTGCCCTTTGTCTAGCGGTGGGCCCGGCTTTGTTCTCTCACACCCCACCTACAAAGTTGTGCATCTCAAAATGATGGAAATTTCTTTGCTTTTTGTCTCAGCTGGCTGGCATTGATTTAATTTGGTACTTAATGGACCTGCTACTCTGGCAGGGTAATACAAATTAAATCAACAAACAGAGCTTCTTTTTTTTATTTTTATTCTTTCGATTTTTCCTGGTCCCATTTTCTATGCTTCACAGCAGAAGTGGGGTTGGCTAGTTTTTGGCGCAGCTATTAACAACAGCTTCAGCTTCAACTAGTTTAACATTGAAGGGAAACGCTGCACTTATGTTGCTTAAATGCCACAAATATGAATACTTACGCTTTGCAAAAGAATATTTGCAACCACACAGTGTGTAGAAAACAAATATGTGGCCTCTATTTTCACTTCTTTGTTCAGCAGATGGATTATGATTGTTAGTTGGAAAACTCTTTCCTCTCAGTAGCACTTCCAGAACATTGGCTTCTGGCTGTGCCAGCCATGGCCATGTTTTCCACGGAGCGCATCCATAAACCATAATATTATCATTTAAGTGAGGGAAACTTTTAACACAAATGTATTCTCTCACAGAGGAAAAACTGATTGATGCAAAAATGGCAACAGTAGTTCTATTTGTTGTCATTGGGGTTCAATAATTCCTGCGTTTAGCAGTTTTTGCATATCGAAATTAAAAGGAAGAAGGAGAAGGAGGACAGCGGAACTTTCTGTCTTTATCAGGTTGATATTTGAGTGGACTGACAGGCGGCTTTTGCTGAATGATTAGTAGCCCGAGACTTCCTCCTCTGAGCGACCTTTAGTAGCTGTCAGCTTTTACTACAGAGGAAATTACAGCAGCGGATTTTTGTCCATTACAGCAGGAAGATACAGTCAGAGACACAGGAAGGAAAGGGCAAGAGGATCGACAGTCCTGGGAGGGAAGAATGGGGAACAGTGGGGTTGTGGGGTGGAGAGATGTTTGTCCTCAACAATGCTTTCGGCTGGAGTACATAAACCTTTTTAATCAATGATCAGTAACGACACAAACACAGTGCTGTCGGCTTCCAGAAATACCACCGTTCCTCCTCATCTGTCCGCTTTTTCTTCTCTCTATATCTGCGTTTCCTTCCAGTCTTCCTTCATTGTTCGTTATCAGGACAGGCTCAGGCCCTGTGTCCTGTTTGGCCATATATTGTTGAGATAAGGCACTGGTATATAACAGTTTATCCACATTTTCCAATCCCCATTGTGCTAGCCTCCAGCTAAACCTAACCAGACATACTGTATATATAAGCACACACATACTTAAATGTGTGAGGAACCAGGATACTTAATCCTCACTGGAGATAATCCACATGTCCAGATGTGGCAGCATCGCATAGAAAGACAGCCACAGAATGTCTTTATCCTTCAAAATGAAGACTTTTCTATTTATTTAATGACTGATTTTCACATTATACATCCCTCTCTGGGCTGCAGAAACACTTGTCCACATCTCTAATATGTAACTGTGTGTTTCTGTTTTTTTGATAGGTTGAATATTGTTCTGTTTTTGTTTAATCTATCTTTTTGACCCCAATCTATTTGGTTATGATAAAAATAAAATGGGGATTGAGCAACAAGTGTGTGAATATAAAGGATAATTCTTACATTTATGGTCTCTTGAATTTCTTTCTTAAAGATTTTTTAGCATTATCAACAAAAAAGTTGGCTCAATTAATACAATCACATAGGGAAACAGAACCAGTATTTATGTGATGTGCTAAAATGAATAATTTTGTAGAATTCAATCACTGTAGCCTTTTATGTTCTACTGCACTTGTTTTGCATGAGATCAAGATTTGTGAGTGACTGTCAGATAGGCTCCAAAACTAACTGCCCTGGAAAGTTGCAGAATAGTTAGAAGCTCTGGCATCCCGCCCTCAGGAGTGATAAAGCAATGTAGGGGCACAAAGTATTACTGGCTGTCTATCAAGCCTTTAAATTACTGATGCCAGTCTGACACTGTGGCAAACAGGGAACAGGATGCCCCAGAGTTATAGTCATCCTGACTAAAGCCTTGTCCAAGGCTCAAGATGGATCAGACCTTTGGCAACATCAATAACGCAGCAGGCAGCCCACAACCAAATTAGAGTGCTAAATTTGAGGAGAGGAGTCAGTAAGTTGAAGTGTGTGTGTGTGTGTGTGCGGGTGCATGTGATGGGGCAGACTGGGTTGGCACATTATCAGTGCGGGTTTGTGGATGGATGTTCAGCTTGTCTGCTGGCCTTGGGGACCTTGGATGGGCTGTCTGGAACAGCAAGAGGGCAAATTCTCAGTGCAGCATTTAGAAGTCGATTGATTTTGCTGCTTCTTGCTCCGAGTGCTTCTCATTTTAATTTCCACCGACCTCCTTCCTTGGTTCTTTCCTACCTTGTTAGCCTGTTTTTGTTATCCTCGTCTCCCTGAATCTGTCTTTTAATGCCTCTCTGCTCATTGTTGTGCTTCTTGATCAGTGGTGTTGTCCAACACAAACCAGGTGGTGGCCGGCAAACCACATCTGCCCTCCTCAATTGCGCCCGTTGTCTCCCACGTTTCTTATTTCTATCTTTTCAAGCATAATTCCTCCTTTTATCAATATCAAGCACTCCTGGCTGATTCTGATCCCGTGTTATTGATGCACGAATGGCATTTGTTAAATACGACCTTAAGGGACAATTGTTTCTATCACAGTATGGGATGGAGACACTTTGCTCCACCACACCAGCCTGCAGTGACCGAGCACTACTTCTTTCCATAACTGAGCAGTCAAAGTGTTGAAAAGGAGCAGGAACAGAGCGACGTTGTGGAATGCTGCGTTTATGTAAATGACTGACCGCTCATAATGATCGTGTTTAAATCCCATGAGCCGTAATATTTTCTCCTCAGTTGGCTGAAAGCTGTTAAAGATAGATGTCAATTATGGAATCCAAATTACATCTATTTACCATCTCTAAATGTTATCACCCTATTAGATGGACATTCATGCAGCTGGCTTGGAAATGACCAGGTGGTGCACGTACACACCTCCTGGGAGGGATGGTCAATAAACGTCAATCATTTCGATCTTCAAAAACAAATCACCTTAGCAGAAGGAACCGAGAAGCAATGTAAAGATCTGCTCACTAAACCTTTAACTACTAAGCCAACACTAAAGGCTATACAGAAGGCGGGGCATCAGATTTTTTTTCTGGTTCACCAAAAAATGATGTTGCTATTAGAGTGATATGAATAAGGTTGTGGCACACGTGTGAACTGAAAGAAAGGTTGGGAGTTTTATCAAAAGGTCAGCAGTGGCTTATATCAGCAGCGCGCAGTGTTTGGTCGTAACAGGGTTACGCTTGTCAAACGTGATGTGCAGAGTTTGTCCTCACAGCAGTTTTCTCCTTTTCAGTATTCAGGAGGCGTTGTCATACGTGCACACCTTCTCTCCAAGCCCGGCCTTTCAGTGGATCAGATAGAGGGGTTTTTCTTGGAAAGGACTTCTAATACAACAGCGAGCGGCGATATAAAAGGAAAATATTTATTGTTTTGCAAAGCACTGTTGATTCTAATCTGTTTTACCCTGAGAGAATTAATTATTTAGCGGGGAACTCTCTGCACTGCAGCAAAAACTTTCAGCTGCGGAGAATCTGTGATCAGTGTTTTCTGACATTTTGGGAAATGGATGAAAAAGTTTATTTATATACATAAAAGTCAATGGGAAAGTTGTGTTTGTAACTTTAATACGCCACACAAAATGTCATTTAATATTCTGCAGAGAGACAGAAAAAAAACAAAGAAAATCTGTACTGAACAGGCTTTTTCTCTTTTTATAGGATCATAAAAATGCTTTATTATCTCTGCTGTTACAACAAAACCTGGTAATAATTCAGCCTCTAGGAGCCTCATCACAGGCAGCTGTGTTTTATTTTCCAGAACGTATGACCCAGAGCACCCGTGGTGCCAGATGAATGACTGGATCCCATGATTGTTCCTTGTAGCAGGTCTGCAGCTGGATTGAAAAGCAACTTTTGTTGTTGTTTCTATTAATATTTTCTCATCTTGCAGCCCTCTATGGATCACATGAAGGGCAGGGGGCCATGTCACATTCAGAAAAACTGTAACAGTGAAAACTGAGCTTCAGTTATTAATTTCCTAGGGCACAGCATGAGTTCTTTTTAACAACACACTTGTTTTTCTCCACTGTACAAACTACTAATATGAGGTATTTAGTATTCATCCCTCTTGCCATTCTATAACAGCTCGATATATGATCTTTTGCCCCCTATGGATTTTTGGATTTGAGCTTTTAAACTAAATGTTTAAAACAAAACATTGAGCAAAACAGCAAATGGAGCCGTCAATTGCTTGTTTAGTCATTCGGGCAGCTTCCACTTTTCCTATCTCATTATAGCTTATCTATAGCTAAGCCACCGAAAACTGAAGCGTGTGTCACCCCAATAAAAGCACAGACAGTAATTCCCAATGAAAAGCTATTTTTTCATCTGCAATGAATGTCTTGCTGTGTTTATTGTCACATTCAGCCTTAGGGCCCCCGAGGGCACACCGAGTTTTCTAATGCAGAGAACAGCATCACCTCTGTTATTCCACCAATCGGGAGATGATGGGAGGGATGGATGGGAACAGATAGCTTGACAGCCTGCTGCCGGAAAGAATATATTCCCTTGTGGGAAATGATTGTGTGGCTGTGCAGAGCAGGGGAGACTAAGCTGGATGTTGGAGGTTGTGTTGGTATGTATTACAATTGAGCTTTCAGGAGCCATCAGATTACACTTCAGCAATCTGTTTCCTTTTGCTGAGAGAATATTTCATTTTTTCTAAGTTTATGTACCACAGTGTGTCACAGAAAAGGTCAACGGAAAAGAGACAAACTTGCACATTTCAAGCCACACATGCATGCACACACAAGTTTGTATATATATATATATTGCTATACATATATATATATATATATATATGTATGTGTGTGTGTGTGTCTGTGTGTGTGTGAGTGTACAAAAAACTGTTTCAAGTAGTACTGTATCTGAATGGCAGTAACTTGAAATGTTCTATTTCCAATCCTTTGACTCTATGGAATTGCATACCGTGTAAAATGGAGATGCCTGCCATCAAGGTTAATGCGGAAATGTTTGGTTACAAACCGGCGGGTTTCGTAACTGTGGAGGAGAAGCAGCAGAGGGGAGGATGAGTGCGCCCAGCTGAGTTTTGTCGAGCAGCCAGATTGCCTGACTGGCTTAACTCCATTCTTATTCTCACTGGGGCTGAAGGCTGAGCAGAGCAGAGGTGTTTGGCTCCCAGCATCAGTCACAACGAATCATGCAGCAGCCAACCCACAGTAGGAGCCTCTTCATGTAGGGCATGTCGGACACACCCTGTCTCCGGGGCGACGAATCAAAACGACTAAGAGTGACAAATCTCACTGGGAGGAAGGTTACTAAAATGCTTTGACTGTGTACTGGATGGTGTAAATGATGATAGGTATGTAAAGGGTAATTATGTATTGGAGGAATCTTTTCGTTAAGAGTATGACCCATAACTTCTTCTTTGGCAGTTCACTGAAAACGCTCGAATATTGATCTGTGAGTTGCACGCACTGCTTCCTGAAGTTGACAGCATGTTAAACAGCGTACATGTTCTCTGCAGGAAAGTTGAATCATGAAAACTTAATGTGCATTGTTTCATAATTAAAGGTTATTTGGCTTAGAGCAGGGGTGGTTCTTATGTAATGGGAAAAAGAGGAAAAATCTAGGGGAACAGGAAAAAGCTGAGGGCGGATCTGATCCGCGTGTCACAGAAAAAACAGGAAGGATGATTTGACTGTCGATACGAGAAGCAGGATAATGTGGTTTATTTAGGACAAGCTGAGATGCTTCAAGTGCCTGTGCTGTAACAATGGGCCGTCAGCTCGTCTGTCAGCCTGGCTGTGCAGGCCCATGGAATTAAACTGTATTGAATTGCTGGTTTGCAACTCCTCCCCCGGTCCTATCCGGGCTGATCTGGTGTGACGGTTAGTTCATGAGGGGCTCTTTGCTGTTTCAGGCTCCTGGCTCTGCTGCAAAAAGCCAGCGTCATGCTTCTTCATAGTTTGTGCGTTTCTGTGCAAGGAAGCATTACTGTATTTGTGTTTGTATACTCAGAGGCAAGGAAACTATTTCATACTGGTGGAAATACATCAAGTTCAATGTCAGAAAGTTTTGGTGTACAGTTGGGGGGAAAAAGTGCATGAAAAAAAATCTTCTTTTGAAAAAATCTTTTTTTCCCCAACTTTCATTACTTTTTAATTTACTTTTTTGGTTATCCAAAACCGGGAGCTACATTTGGTATTTCTATGATC
>JABUIW010000023.1:940011-986002 GCA_013363375.1 Menidia beryllina
CTCTTTAATCGTCCATTTTCAATCCTTGATGCGCATGGGAATCCGAAACGAGCGTTTGCTTCCAAAATAGGCCACCATGTAAGACGCTGTCCTGACGGGCTTGAAAACAGGTTCAAATGAGCTCATTGAACATGCCATCACACAGCAGAGGGTGTTTTTTTTTTGTCAAATTCCGCTGTGAACAGCAAATGTCTGCTCAGCGTCAGAGAAGATAAGTCAACTATTTTGTAAGTACCTTATAAACTTGTGTCACACGACAGACCTGAGCTCTGAATCTGAAAACCTGCAAAGCTTAAAGCATCTCCCCTCCTCCGTTCCTGCCAATCTCCGTTCGTCTGTCTCAGCGCTACCCAGAGTGTTGCTCCACACCCGGAGTGCGACTTTCTCTATTTCTCTCTCTCTGTGAGAGACAGACACAAAGTAGGGATATAAGAAGCGACCTATTTTAAGACCAGTGTGTAATTAATCATAAGCTAGCAGCCAGCATTAAGAGAGGAGGAAATGTATGATAGTTCCTCTGTGACTTTCTGTCCCTCCCTAGACGACATTTTTTTTCTCCATTCTAAATCGTAATCCTCTCCTTGCATCTTTCCGGAGCATTTGAACCGTCTCTCCCCACCTTTTTCCTCTTATACTCCTTTTAATCTTTTTGCACAAACATATTAAGCATTTAGTCCATTTGTTTGCAAATGTAAAGCCCAGAAATAACTGACCTGATGTTGAAGTTTCAGCATTAATCCAGTCACGATCGCCATGTTTATTCATGGAATTGTTTGACTGACGTTTTGCTGTTGTCACACAATCTGTGCTTATGATTACTCCATTGAGTCCTCACACTTTTGTGGACAAATGGGCAAGAGCACAGTCTCATTTGTGAGTAATAAGTCGTTACTAATTGTCTGCAGATTGGATCGATGTCCTCCTCTGCCGCAGCTCAGCTCTCTGCATTACCAAAGAAAGAACAGCCACCATTCATCAGTGTTGGGAGTAGCTGAGGAAAAGTCCCTTTTAAGTCATTATTAACACATTTTTGCTGTAACTGATTTCATTGTGTTGAGAAATGGGTTTTTTATGGGGGAAATTAGGCCAACAGGAGTACCGTTTGAAACTTGCACAAACCTATACTGGGTCACACATGGATGGACACAGTTGCTACACATTAGCTCCAAATGTTTTCCTGATCCCAATCCTGATTACAAGCATCAGGAGCAACTCTATTAGTCAGAGGGAAGAGAATTCATGGTGAGGTTCACCCTTTTAGCTCCTGGAGCATTCCTCCGTTCAGCTGCTGGATGCTTTGGTTCTCAGGTGTGTGCTGCAACACTGGCTGGAGCAATGCATCAGATCTGTCATTCTGCAGAGAGATTTAACGTCAGTTAGACTTTTTAACAAAGCTGCAAGTGGAAACGCTCATGCATCAGCCTTATCTTTGGATCTGTGAGGTCCAGGTTTTTAAAGCACACTTATTCATTTAGAAACGGTTCTAAAACCCTGACATCTGAAATTGTACGCCCTGTTTTTTCTTTTTTAAAAGATTTTCAGATTAATTTTTCACTCATATCTGATTATGATTTAGACATGAGACTGAGAGTCAGAGTAGCTTTAAATCTTTGCTGGAGTTTTTTTTTTTTTTTTTTACAAACCGCTGTTGAAGATTGCGGATGCTCTGAAATTAACTACTTACCAGAAATAGAAGTGGCAAGAACATGGAAAAGGTTAAGACTGCCTGCAACATTCAAAAGAGCGTTTGCTTTTTATTACTTCACGGTCGAGCTTTCTCACAGGAAATATGTGCGGCAAGAGGGAGATGTAATACTTGATGTAGAGGAGTTTTGTGAGCATCCTCATGCCCAGGAGAGCCAGTCGATTCTTCAGTGTCCAATCCTCAATACTGAGCCCCCCTAACCATCCTTAACCAAGAGTTTTGGCCACAGCTGTTTTGACTTGATTTTGTCTCACATAGCTAGTTATTTACAGGTTTGCTTGGCTTTTTAAGGATCACCAGTTTTTTTTGTTTTGTTCCCACATCACCTGTTACAGACAACAATAAATTTGCATCGTATCGACTAAATTAGGCTTTCACGTCAGATTTTCGAAAACAGAGGGTATTAATATGCATTTCTGTTCTCTCCGGCCTCATTTTTGTCACACCAAATTACACCCAGAGCCAGCTTAAGGTCAAATACTGTACATAGCAGAGGGAGATCCAAAGGAGTACAGTACGATACGACTCGGCTAAAATATGCTGTTTTTAAAAAAGACCAAAAAAGTGTAAAACAGTTTAATTGATTTTCACCTGGTATCTGTTTGGTAATGTAATAAGTAAATGCACTCAGTACTTAGCATTGGAATGACGATATAGTGGTTTCCACACATGTACAGAATAATTCTGGACTCTTTTAAATAGATTATACAGAATGCAGGATTCGTTAAAGTTACTTTTTTCTGACATCATTACTTAAAATCTGTCATGAGTGAAGAAATTAAATGTGGATTTTTACTGTGGATCTTTGTGGCTGTTGGACTGTTTTTTATTTGGTTCTCACAGTGGAGATGCAGTGGGGACCATAAATATGTTTCCGCCTCAGATGAATTATGTAGTGGAACCATTCCTAAATGCTTGCATATCATCTTTGATTTGCCCTGGAAACAAATTTCTCTGTCTGTGTTTTTGGCTCGGATGATGATTGAAGTGTGAAGTGACTCATAGAAATGAAAGTGTAGATCTTCACGGTTATTAATCAGGATAGTCAATTCAGTCCAGTGACAGTTTGCTTTAACCTGTGATGTATGTATGCATGGATGGTAGCTTCCTCTTCTTTATTTCACTTCCTCCCTTCATATCCTCCATTCCATTACCTGCCATTTTTTAAACCAACCTTGCTCCCACATTCCCCATATTCTAGGTGTGTGTGCTTGCGTGTGTTTTTTTTTCCTATTTTCTCCATTTACTTCCTCCTATCTCCATCACATCACATCACCCAGCACATCATTAACCTTTAAGCGATGTATGTTTTCCAAGCACGTACCATGTTAGATTTTACTCCCTGCTTCTGAATTAAGAAATGATCCTGTCTCTAATGGTTTTTCTCTTTCTGAAAAAACACTTTTATGTATTTTCAAAGGAGGCTTTTCAGGATCTCCCCAGCACAACATATGAGCGCAGTCTCTCTCTGCAGCATTGGTAGTCTATCGCCCTCTCTTTCACAGGAAATTGAAAACATACCCACATTATCTCGAACCAGCGTGCAATGACTCACACAAGCGTTCGGAAACGCTCGCACATATGCTTGTACGCGTACGCATGCATAAACAAACTCGGTCCCACATAAGTGACGACACCCCCGGACTTTCAGGGGAAGTGCACTTTATGTTCAGCACAGCATCTCTGCTCATACATCATTAAGTGAGTCTGGGTGTTATTATGGAGAAGATGCAGTGTATTAGATGGCCTGACAGATTGTGTCAGGGCCTGCAATCCTATCAGGATTGGATAATAAAAAGACACTTAATCTAACCAGTTCCCAACAGTCCTGCTTTACACAGAATAAAAAATCCTGATAATCACTCTCTGCCCTAACCGTCCTTGTCAAAGTCTCCTTCCCCCTCAGTCCATTCTTAAAATTTAAGACCGGTAATTATGGCTTTATCTTTTCACTCTCCCCCGTTCGTCCGCCTAAACATTTTCCATGAAGAGACACTGTTACAGTCTAGCCGCATAAAATGTCTTTTTTTTTCCTTTTTTTTTTTTTTTTTAAACTGTCGCTGCAAAGTGTTACTGTGCAAAGAATCGGTTTCCTGGAGCATAATGGATGACTGGGTGTTGATCAGCTCATTTCTGCAAACCTTGAATCATCAGTCACACTTCTCTCCGGGGTGAGGGAAAACAGGAGGAGGGGTCAGCTCAGTTGTCCCTTCGTAGCTGTTGCAGATCCGGGTGCTGTTAGGATAATGGCAGGAAGTGTTGCTGGCTCCATGCCTGTTGTAGACACTTGGCTGGTTTTCATTTTCCCCTCCAAACCATTTTATTATTATTTTTCTGCAGAAACATAATCTACATTGACTTTAATCTTATTCCCAATTCTCTCTCTCTTCACAGCGGAGAACAACCCCTGCCAGACCAACCCCTGTCTCCACGGCGGCAGCTGCCTGCAGGAAGGTGACGGCTATAGCTGCTACTGTCCTCAGGGCTTCTCTGGAGAGAGCTGCGAGATCGGTGAGTCCCCGCCAGGTCGGGTCCGATCGCTGATACCTTGTAGGTCAGCAGCTGTACACACGCCGTGTCACCGGAGCGTAAGGGTAAAGGAGACGGGCATATGCCCGGGCTAACATTCAGCAGATGTACTCCATTGTGCGGTGAATTCATGAGGAAAACGTCGGCCTCTCTCTGTGTGGGGATTTGTTTCTGTCTGTGTTCTGCACTGTGGGTCCAATTTCTCCACTTTGCTGGCAGGTTCACCAGTTTTTGGTTCAAGCTCCCTGATTGAAAGTGAAAAGGGAATATCCATATGCCGGGAGTCAGGCGTTTGTGCCAGAGGCTGTTGAAGGTGTGTGTGTGTGCGATTATATCTGTGGGACTGTGTGTGTGTGTGTGTGTGTGTGTGTGTGTGTGTTCGCCCTCTGGCCCGCGAGCAGCAGGGAGCTCATCTTTCCACTCAGCTGTGTGATGGGAGAGTGTGGCTGTCAGAAAATGACGGTGCAGTGATTTGGGTGTGTGAGTAAGAGCGCGCACGGGTACGCACACTCGTGTGACACAGACACACAAGGACACACCGGCCACAGCGGAGCTGCGAGCTCAGCGAGGAGTGGAGTGGCTGATTACAGCCGGGTGGCAGAACATGCCTCCGCGAATGAGGAGAGACATGAGAACACTGGAATGAAAAGGCAGATGTGGAAGAAAAGTTCAGCTGAGCTTGAATACGCGACACATACATCAATACTATTAGTTTTAATGTTATCGACTCAAATGCAAAGAAAAAACACGCCGTCTCGTATTTACACCGTTCACATTGTAGTGAAGGCACATTCATGCATTCAAGCACAGAGCCTTCATTAGAGCATTCTGAGGTGTACAAGGTTAGTCATGCAATAAATATAAGACCAGAGATGCTACACAGATAGGAACTTAACCTAATTAGTTCAGATCCAACCATTTTAATTAGTGTCACTCATGGAGACCTCTGGTCTATAAATTATTCTAATGTCACTTGCTATGCTCTGTGTGGCTAAATCTACCTACAGTTTTAATTGCTTAAAAACATTTAAATACATCCTTAAGTTCTTATTTTAGGGTTTCTATCTAAAAACACGTCATTTGTCTCAGTATTCTCAGAGGGTGACCTCCATTATTTTGTATTGTGACCCTCTGAATTTTACTGAGCTCTAATGAGGAAATTTGAGCCGTAAAACTGGCTTATTCTGTGTTTTGCTATGGTATTGTCCATATTGCTAATGTGGACCGATGTATTTTTGTACGTCTCTCACGGCTCGTTTTGTTTGTCAAACTCAAGCTACTGTAGATCACGAGGAAATGATGTGTTAAAAAAGCGGTTTTAGCCTCAGTTTGCATTGTCCCTAATTGGGAATTCCCTCACAGCATTAAAATGATTGAACAGTTTTGTGTTAATTGTATTGTTGTTGCAACTGTGTAGGCTGAGTGTTGTTAGCTTATTTGTTGGGTATTGGGTTTGGCAATACACCGAGGATTTAACCATTGAACCGCAAACCTCTAGTCCTAACTTTAATTGATACAGAGTCATTGTTGATAGTGTTCAATCTGGAACATTGATTGTGGGTCCTGGGGGAAACGAGGGCAGAACCACAGTCAAAGAAATATTGATTGCATAAAGAATTTGTAATATGTTCATTCAAAACTGCAGTCTCATCTTTGTGTTCATTTTGCAGTTTCGTTTTTATAAACACTGTGTTTCAAGGCTTAAAAGTAAAGAAACAAAGTTTGATGTTTTTTGTCGTCAAATGTCTTTGTCCTAAAGCTCAGGGTTCTACATCGATCCACACAAAGACAATGAGCCCAGTGGTGGGTTTTGGGGTCATTAGTTATTGAAAGAGGTCAGGGGTCAAGGGTCAAGATGGGCGTATTGTGTTCAGGCTGATTATCAATACCCTTTCTCGCTTGACCCACATTTATATATTATGCAACGTTTAGATTGGCCTGAATTGGAAATCAATTAACAACCTGCCATTGGATCAATAATTCATGATGAATGAATGTTAAGAGCAGGCATTACCTACTTCTTTGTTCTGACTCCCTACAGCTGATTTGATTTGCATGTGTTATTGAGGACAGGGGGAGGAGACTTTTCAGGCGTGACTACATTTTTTTTCATTCTTCATTTAAAAAAAATATTTTTGGTGGCAAATTATTTTTAGTATGTTCTCTTTGTCCTGAAGCTTTTTTCATTCCCCTGGAGAGTTTAACTGCCTTTCTGGTTGTTTTAATGTTATTCTTTTTTTATGTGTAACATGGTAATAATGGAAAAGAGGTTCATTCCGAGCAACAAATGTTTAAGCACATTTTCACCAGCAGAACACAAAGGCATCTTTGAGATGAAAGGGAAAATGTGACTCATTAGCTGTTGAATTACGCCTCCTCATCCTGTTTCCTTTATCAGACCAGGTTGAAAAGCTCTCTGCCTTTGGTTGTTGATACTGCCACAGCAGTGATGTTATTGCCCCAGAGCCATAAACACAGATAGACAGTCGCCTGCAATATTTCTACACGGAGCAAAATTATATCTCACCATCTGCAAAATGAGGCACTGTCACTATCAACATACCTGAAGGACTGACTAATCGAAAAATCTTTAGGCTTTTTGGTTTGTACTGATGTCTTTTGTTCCCATTTTCAGTTTGTCGTTAAATTTACGAAGCGGGGGACAGAGACTCATTTCGTTAATGGTCACCTTAAATGCATTTATTTCATTTGTGTAAACTTATCTGTGACTTTAGGTAAAGACACAAATAACACATTTTAATGATGCAAGAAACCTGAACTCTGGATTTCGGAGGATGCCACCGATAATCAGGGGAAGCTGATAGGAGGTCTGGATCCTCCTGGATCCTCCTGATTAATGATGCACACCACAGCCAGGCAGTTTGATGGCCATATGTTCAGATATGAACATTATGAATATTATTGTCATTCCTGCACAGCTGGGATCAACGTTTGTTTATAGAAAAGTTTATCCAAAAACCAACATAACAAAAACACCCCTGTGGGATTTCGCTTTACTGATTATGCACAGATGAGATATTTAAATGTTTCAGTCTTAACGTTGCCACATATTAATGTGGTTTACATAAATGAGGCTGTTAAATTCTTATAAAACAGAGCCTTCCAAATAAAAACAGCATATGGACAAAGGTAAACCCTCTCAATCATGTGTGTGATAGTGAACATCATTCACACAAAAGACGCCTGTTGTTTGTCCTTTTCATTCCTTCTTTCATAATACACCCACTGAGACACAAGTGGTTAAAGGATGTCTTATTTCAGCTGACAGGTGGCAGGCTTTTGATACTCATAATTGTTATGAAGAGAATTCAGATTTTGCAACAGCAACCGGCTCTGGAAAAGCTACTTTAGTTAACCCTTTAAAGCTTGGTCCAAGAAAAAATAGAGAGAATTTTATTTTTATTTTATTTGGCCCTTTTACACATGAATAAATAAATAATTATCATTTATTACCATTCAATAATTAAAAAATGATCATAGTCTTCTGCCTGCTGTTATCAGGTATATTTGATCGTGTGCAACAGGGTTTTGAGCAAAGTTTTTACCATTAAATGATGCAAAAGTTCTCAGATGCAACGCATTTGATATAGTTTTCTTGCATATACTTCCATAATGTATACTATGATAAATAGTTATATAATGAACAATAGTCCATTCTGAATGTGGAAATATTTTAGGGTTTGTAACAGCAGGCAAAAATATCAGAACCCTGAAACTGAAACAGATAAAACATATGTAAGCGTTCAGTATTTTATTTACATTTCTGCTTTTATCCATTTTTATTTTATCCATGCGTTATTACTTTAGCAAAGGAACTTAGGTTTGATTTAGGGTTATAAAAAAACTAGGTTACTATACCTGTTTTTCAATAATCTCTTCATACCTTTCTTGCACACAAAAAGCAGAGAAAATGTATATTTCTGCGACCTGAAGCTTGTTCTGTTGAGCTCCAGTGTGCTTTGCTGCGGGGGAAAATGTATTAACCTGTCGAATCTGTCTCTGAGCGCAGGTCAACACATCACAGGAATTCTAAATGGAACAAGAGTTTGTGAAATAATTTATGGCTGTCTGTGGTTCGCTCCTGTCAAAGACCTCAATCATCCCATCAGTCAGTCGGTTGTGGAGCTGGATGGAGCTTCTCGGGCCGCGAGCACGTGTGTGCAGCAGCACACGGGACATCCGGGCCTTCTTCACACAGCATAGCCTCAAATGGCGTCCAGAGGAAGTGGCGTCTTCTGGCCTGCGGATTCACTGTTGTAAGGTCACGGTGGTAAATGATCCTGTTAAGCTGAGGAAATTACTTCAGTAACACCGTTCCCTCTTCCTGTCTTTCGACCCTGCATGAATTCCCCTCCTTGGCTCTTTGTCATTTAAATGATGAATTAGTGGAGATATCAGCACCTGGAACACTTCAGGAAGTTCAACACTTTGTGAAGCACAGGTCGCAGGTGGTTCTTCTAATTCTTTCCCTGCTGTTGTCTGATGTGTACAACCACAGTTTGTTGTACACAGCCAGACAATAAAAGCCCATGTAACGCACCACAAATCCTCCAGGTTAAGAAGTTGAGCGGAATTTATTCACTTGTTTAGGTTGTGGTGTCAAAGACTGCACTTTACCAACTTAGCAGAGTGTAAAACGAGCTTCCAAAAGATAATAAATGGCTTCATAGGTCTCTTAAAGCAATGGAGTCGGTCAGTTCAGTGACAGTGTGGAGCCACCACAGATTAATAATTGTGATTTTCATACAGACATAATCAAATTTCTCAGTTTCAGCTTGTGGTGTAGTTTTATCTAATTTAAATACGAAAACTATTGGAGGTGAATTATTTTCAAACCTCTGCACTGCAGTTCAGTTTTTCTTTCACCATTTTGAGCAGCATAACAATTTTTGGGAGTGCAGAAATGTACACAGAATAACAGATTTTGTGAAAATTAACTCCGAGGGCGATTTCAGCACAATAAATTGAACGGAAACATAATCTCTTGGCGCAATTTTTTTTCCATTTTTATTTATTTTTTATATACATAGCAACTCCCAACACACTCTGGCCTCAATTCCCATCATGCCGATTAGATCTATCTTCCCCCACTTCTCTCCCCTCTCCTGTGTTGGCTCTGTCCGTTTTTATTTTTTTTTTATCAGATGCTATTTTTCTTTCGCTTGTATTTGTTTCGCTGGCCGTATCTTTACGTCTGTCTTCTCAACTGCTGCCGATTGGTCACCTTCATGTTTTGGCATTTTCTTTTTAAACTTAATCCTCCATTTCTCCCCCCAATCTGCTTTTCTTTCAACTTCTTTTTTGTCATTTTCTCTTATTGTTTTGCCATTCAGGCCGTGATCTGTCTGACATCTTCTCTTTTTGCCTTGACCCTTCAGCACATCACTCCTTGGCCAGAGCCACAGTTAAAGGGTGTATTGAAACTTTTTCAGCAGAGCAGGGGGCTGAAACCAAGCCTGAGGCAGCCTCAGCGTGTCACCCAAATAGCACATTTCATTTCCTGCCACACATCCCGACTCTCTTCTTCTAACCTCGTCCCCCGCCCCTCTCTCTGGCTCTGTGCCTCTATCTCTTCCCCTCGCACAATATTTTCCTGTCAAAGGCCAATACAGTTATTCATACAGAAATGTCTCCGTACTCATGCATAAAATGAAACTTATTCAGGCTCAGACACTCACTCACCTGCGAACCCGCATTGTCAAATACAGCCAAAAGGATGTGTGCTAAAATTATCCTCCATTTTTTTTCCCCCCGTTTCTCTTGCTGACCTTCAAAACACCTAATGTTCATAAAAGAAACAATGAATATAAGAGGATAAAAGAAGAGCTAATGCATTGCTCATGTTCAGGGATGGTATGAGAGATGCCCCGACTGGTTTCCTCCATTACCTAATCCATCCTCTGGGACCACCTCCCAGCATATCAGCTCATGTGATTGAGTCTGAAAGATTCATGAGTGTGAGGCTATTAATATCATTGCCCTATACTCATCTCACCAAAGTGTCCACAGATATGTGCAGTGAGGTCAGCGGCACAGCAAGTGGAAAGGGCTCAGGTATTGTTGAAATATGTGGGCTTTTGTCAACAGATCGTCAGGACTTAGGTTATATTGACGCGCTTGCCAGAAAAAATGGGACAAAGCTAAGAACTACAATTACATGTGCAAGAAACGAAGAGGGAAGAAACTTCAGGATGCCTATGCTGACATGATGCTTCCCACTAGCATTCCAGCTATTTCCTCATTAAAGATCGACAGGATTTGTGCAGTTGGCTCCAAATCTTTGTTTCTTTTTCTTTTTTTTTTTTAGAAAAAGAGGTGTTTCAAAATTTGATATTTGGCCTCATCCCTTGGATGTTGTCTCTATTTTCTTTATTTTCCTGATGATATCATGTACAGGAGATGATGATGGAAGTATGGTCAAAGTTATGACTGTTTTATGTTTAGGAGCATATTTCTGAAGTTTGTCTACATGTGAGATGTTCTGGTTTAGAAGAGCAGCTCTGAGAGCGCTAAAACAACTCATTAATAAGCACAGGGGTTTTCATTTAGCCATAAAAAAAGGGACAGTACATGTCCTCTGTGACTGATGACTACCAGTTAGTCACAGTTCCATGATTGGCTGGTTCTCTCAGTATTCCCGCACCTCATTAATATTTCTATGCAACTGGAGTCCTCAATCTGCATTTTTATTGGCTGTACCCCCACCTCCCAGTTATGTGCAAACTCAAATCCAAAAATCCCGATGAGCACCAAAAAAAAAGCCCGTGATAATGATGCCACTTGGCTTGGAGTTGACCCAGGAACTGGCACTGCACATTTGTGCATAAGAACATACAGCGTGAAATCTCCAACAGTGTAATTAAAAAAACAAACCAGACCACACAAACCAACCCATTTTTTCCAGCATGGCTTGAAATCCCAGTTTTCAATCAGCACAAACATCCCCTCTCCTCCTCACCCTTCAGGACAATGAGAAAGAAAGGACAAACGGACTGCAGGGCTGAATGAGAATGAGCTACATGATAGTTGTGTGTGTGCTTACTTGTGTGAATACATGTTGGAGCAGCCAGCTGAACCTCTCTCTTTTTTTTTCATATCGTACAAACATATCAGCAGATTAATGAGCTGCTGGCTAAGTTGCCAGGTCTCACCTCTATCTTTTGATACCCTCCCCTGTCCTGCTCTCCATCCCACACACACTTACACACGCCACCATTTTGAAACGCATTTAGCTTATATTGTAGTTTACTCATCAACTAAAGTACAGAAAAACGTGAGTAACTGTGTGTGTGGAAGCATGAAGGCAGGGACTGTATACCCTGGTTTGACAGCTGTAAGAGGATATGATGCATATTAGGGCCGGACGCACAAAATGTGAGACCGACTGATTTCCCATGGGCACCAGCAGCTGATTTTTACTCAAGAGGGACCTTATCGTTGTTCCCTAAACACACACATAGACGGACAGACAATAGAGTGAGAAACAAACTTGCATTATTCAGTTTGAAAATATTAATTCGGCACTCTAAGATACATTTGATCCCACTGCTTTCAAGTGGCAGTGTGTATATGTTATGTAGACTATCCACTGTTAGCTATGTTATTGGATTTTTTTCTATTCTTAAGCCTGTGGTCGCGATTATATCCAAAGATCATGTTTGTAATAGGTTTGTGATTTATGGTCACGTAATTTACTAAAGATTTATATTTCCGTGCTCATTGGCAGCTTGTACATGACAGGTAATGATGTGGGCAAATATAAATGACAAAAAATAAACTAGGTATTCCTATGCACGTGCCACTGGGTTCATTTTTCTAGTGTTGGAATATTTCTTTAAAGGTTCGAATTTCAGAATCTTCAGTGACCAACTTTGTCATATCTAGAAATAATACTTTTAGAATTCAGTCCCGGCATTTCTAAATAAGATGAGGCAGCTATGGAAGATGAATGGGTGGATGGCATGTTTGCTCTTTCATCATTAATCTCTTTTGAATTGATCTGAGAACAGAGGGTACCAACTGCTGTGTTTTTAGTGGAGAATTCTGAGTCCATTCTCCATGCGGGTTTTCTTCTGCTCAGCGGTTCATCTGATTCCACTCTTCATGATGCTCAGTAGGTTTACAATTGGAGATCTATTCCAATGGCAGGCAGGCAGGCCAGTCGGACACCAAACTGGCAGTCATGAAGGAGTGAGCATGGCCTTTTTCTGTTTAAATGACCACAGATTTCCCAGAAAAAACACTGACATGAGCACCGAGTCGAGAGCAGGTGGAGTCAAAGTCTGAGGCTGAGCGCTCTTGTACTTGAACTCGTTGGAGCTGACAAATGGCAGCAGATACTTGTAAGTGTAGGTTCTGACCTATCTAAAAAGAAGGGACGATAAAGGAGACAATCAACGTGCTGAGTGCTGAGGTTTCACATTGGCCAATGATTAGCTCTGACTGCACTCTTGATTTGTCCTTGTGAACATTAATTCTTGTTCTTATTTGAAGCCAAAACAAATTTAGCGCTTTTCACTCCGAGGAACTAACCCCACCGACCAATATTTTTTTATCTATCTCTTTATTTTTCTGCCTTATCTCTATGGCAGCAGTCCAGTGATGTAGAGAAATGTAGCCCGAGACAAGAATGATGGAGGGAGAGATGGAAAAAGGAGGTATGAAGGAGACACGGAAAAGATGATGGAGAGAATTAATTCTTTGACAAAGCTTTTATTTTTTATTGACTGTCAGATTTCAACTTGCAGAGTAAAAAAAAAAACACTACATAATTTGTTCTTAAGATTAACCAAAGGCAGCCATCTCTTTACAGAAATAGATTTTAAGTATTCAACATCAGAGAGCCCTCATTTCAGAAACACACCCACTGTCAGCGGTTAATTGATACTGACAGGAATAAGGACAAAAATAATCATTTCACTCTACTGTTACCTCTTTAAGTATGTCAGAAATAACGACAGGAGGCACAGAATAGCCTGTCACTCTCCCCCTGGGGAACTGCTCTACTTAGTTATTGTATTTCTTTCAGTGTGCACACTTAAAGAAATGAGGACTGAGGAGGAAGGAGGCATTGGGAACAGTGTGCAAGTCAGAAGATGGAAAAGTCTGAGGGCAAGAGAGGAGAGAGACAGAAAGCGGAGGAAATCAATTTTAAGATTTTATGCTAAAGTTAGGCGAGTGATCACCAGCTGGGTGTCACCAGCAGAGATCAACATCAGCCCTCCGTGGCCCACAGGGACTCTGCTGCCACTTCCAACACCATCAGCCTCAGGGGGACACCTGTAAACCCTCCTGACTCAAAAGGAAATTAGTTTGGTAAGCCCCACGGGGCCAAGGAAGGGAGAGTTGCCATTTACAGATTTCTAAAGGAAACACGAGAAAGGGGAAGGTGAAGAAACTCGGAAATAACTGCGGAAAATGAAGGTTGGAGGCCAACAGTGGAAGAAAGAAATAAAGAGTCTGGAGACACAGGAGACAGTGCGGATTGTCTGAGGCCCTGAATCTTCGTATATTTCAGTTCTCTCCTTCTTTCGGGAACACAAAAATAGCACACAGCTGTATTATACACTGTGGCAGCTGGCGTCTTTTTCCTGGCCACTGCCCCCCCCCCCCCATAACCCCTCCCCCCGGTCCTCCCACACGAAACGTGAACAGACACTGACGCGGTAAATCCACACGAACACACAGCAGCGCCGGGACGAGTCGGCCTGTCAAACGTGAGGGCTAGCAAAGCTGTGTGAGATGTTGTGACACTTTACCTCATTACATTTTCCCTGGCTGTTATGAATGTTGTCGCAGGGGCTGTCAACCAAAGCGCAGGCTTTCTGAAGCACACTGTGGGCGAGCCCATGTACACACACACACACACACGCACATCCACAGATCTGCTCGTGCGCTCAGATGTCCTGAATATGTTGCTGCTTTTATATTTGATGCTGCTGTGTGATTTTTCTGAAAATGGCCGTAAGGCAGGGTTTTTAGTCTCACTTGGATCTCCTCCCCTTTGATACACAACAAAAAGCGGTATGTCATGATGACTTGGACCGCTGCCTTCACTCATCTCCTGGCACATCATCGCCAAAACATGCCAAAATTGCATCTGGAGTAAATGGCGAGTAACACAGAGCTCTGCTGGCTTACATCTTAGCCAAGTAAAATGAACAAAATATTCTTAGCAGAAGAGCAGGATGAAGGTCTCCAAACTGTGGATGCTCGAGTTTATCAGTGTTACAGAGTTTCTGGAGACCAGAGCTGCTGTGTAGTCAGTCCTTTTACTTTGTATTGAATATTCTGATTTCTTTATTTTAATCAATCTGCACCCAAACACAGCTGAAAGTCGAGGTCTCGAAAACTCACTAGAAGCACAAACACGTGTGCTCACACAGTCAAAATCTGCCCTCACACTCACTAATGGGCACAAACACATGTAAACACCAAGAATGTGTGTTGCATTTTGACTAAACATGAATTTGAGTTCCTAAACTTTGTCGTTTGCCCTTAATAAACACATGAGCTCGTGTAGGCGTTTTATGGCCTTTAAACGCGTTAAACATTTACGTGACTTCTAATTGGCTATGACAAGTTGCAGGGAAGGTGCCATTTTGATGCCCGAGACTGCAAAACAGGGATGATGGCATTCAAGAAATATTGCATTCACGTCAAAACGACTGATTTTTAATCCTGATAAGTAGAGTTGAAAACAGCAGTATGAGTCTGGTTTCCTTCATGTTGTAGATATGGTAATCCCGTGGGTAGTTGAGGTAGTTAGGATGATGCTCCCTGTGGGTTGCATGTCATGGTGGGGACGAAGGTTTAGCCATGCTGATTTCATTTGCATGTGTGTATAAACATCTTTCCTGGAAAAAGTCCATCCATTCCACCGCACTGCTAATTATTTTATAGTAAGAAATCTGAGCCACAAGCTCTATAAGGGTCCATTTTCACATGCCTGTCCTCTTCAGTTGATATTAAAACACCAGATTCTCACATAGTTCTGGAAAGTGTTGCATCTGTCATTTTTGTTTAGTTTTTTTACCACGCAGAATTCAAGAATTACACACAATGAAACACACTAGTCTGACACATATATATAACTGGAGGAGTGTGTGTTTGACAATTTCTTATGAATTTGGTTGTAAGTGAAACACAATATAGTAACATATTACTTTTAAAATGTCAGTAATCCTCTAATGTTCTATCAAGCTCTCCATTTCATCCTGGTTTTTGAGACTCAAAATGACTTTTCAGGTTCTCCGTATTTCATACTTTGTCCCCCGAATTGCTCAATGATTTGGAGAACAAAAACAAAGTGCGCTGCTCCATCTGGTTGAGGGAACACTGAATCAGCATCAGGCTACGTTTAACATTCAGAAAGGAAGGTTGTGTCAAAAGGCATCCGCACATGTACGTTTACAGTGAGAGTTTTGACCCCCAGTAATGTTCTTGAGACCAAAGAGGAAAGGGGAAATGTCTACAAATGTAAATAAAGCTCTTTAACCGCCGGCCCTGAGGTAATTTGTTATGGCCAGTATCTGGAACACTTCACTGTCACATGGGAAGGAAACAGAAATCCGAACATTTTAATTACCGTGCAGGCACCATATGCATATACCCCCATCTCTTCCTTATTTAAGTTAATCTGTTATTTAAGTTATTCATCAATGCTTGAGTTATTATTGCCCTGAAATCCACGCTCTCCTTTTTTCTATCCACATCATCAGTTGTGTTCCTTAATCCTGCGCATGGCTTTAAAATGTGTGTGTGATAAAGACAGCTAGCTATTTATAAGCTGGAGTTTAATTAGGATCATTGTAGTACTGCTTTCTGCTCCCTATCAATGCTGTAATGTTAGTGGTGGTTAAAAATCTGGTGTACCGCTTTTAAAGCACATTCTCTCAATGTTTTACTCAGCGTGTGTCAAGATGATAGAAGATTTAGGTTTTCTTTAGGAAATAAAAACAGGTGGATGGCAGTTTTGTGTCCTTCACTAATAGATTGACATGCTCACACACTTAAGTGGGGAAGGCGTTGGTTGACCGGCACAATATGAGGTGATTCTCTTCCCCGTTTTCTCTTCCTGTGGGTGCATTAAAGGTCACCTGTGGTCAACGACTCTGCCGCTGCTGCCTCTGCATCATGTCCTGTGCAGTCTGTGTGCAGTCTGTGTGTGGTGCAGTCTTGCCTTTCCAACGTGGGCTGAGTGGTTAAAAAATACTCACCTTTCGCTTAAAACTGAATTTAAAAATCACCCGCTAACTCGCCCGCCTTTTAATTGAAACATGAAGCTGTTTATTCTGCCTCCAGCCTCACATCAAATTAGGCTGCAGGAGTTGCGGGCTCATGAGCCAGTTTTCGGGGAGGGTGCCAAGCTCCGAGTGGCAAGCGTGAAAGACTGATTGATTTTTTCTCTAAGACAGATTACAGCCCCCTCTCCGTCCCACAGAGAATAGAAATGTGTTGGTCCAGTCAAAAATAACAAACTTACCTATTATCCCACAGAAACCAATTATTGGAAACTTTGGTCTGGCACAGCTTGAAGAACACTGTGTAATGACGCCGTTCCATGATGTTCCTGTACATGTTTGTAAGCTGATTAACAGCTCACATCTCTTCCAAAATGAACAAAACCATCATTATAATATTTGTAATAAGCTTATATTGTCGTTGCAGTAGGAATGATATTGGTTAGATAGGACAATAAGTAGACCCAGTAATGATTTGGCCATCTGGTGATTCTTTTCCTTGTTTTTCTTTAGTGGTCTATATAAACTCTTAGGGGAGATATCTGACTTCATTTATCTTCACCAGCAGGATTTTCAGAAGACTGAGGCTTCAGCAAATTGTTAAAGCTGAGTATAAGTAAACAAAAAAAAGACTCCAAAGCCCGGGTTATGCTTTGGACCAAGCCTAGTGAAGGTGCCATGTCAAAAGTTCCTAAAATGCAAAATAAGGGGTTTTAAAACCGCTTCATGAGCTCTAAGACATTGAATGAGTCACATTTTTGCAGTTCGTGCTTTTGGCCACGGCTGTCACAAGTGCAAATGAGCTGTTTAACATATCAGAAATTCTATTCACACACAATCCCGTGTGTGAATAGCCATTTTGAAAAATTAATGTTCCAAGAAGAACCCACATTCCATGTTATGTTCATACCCACCCACACAGTATTACCACTCTACAAACAGCGCGACATGGTCCATTGAGTGTTCATGTTTGGATGAGAGGCAGCTCAATAGAAAGGTATCTATCTTTATAAGGGGCCATGGAAATGTCACTGCCCCTCGGCAAACTAAAGGAAGTCAGTCATCCAGGGCTCTACCAGGGAAGACGGCAAACACAAAAAGCCTTTCAGTGACAACCTTTGTGCGGCAAACATTTCCATTTCAAAGCCTTCATTTTGCTGGATGTCATATCGATTTATTTTCCCATAATGGAGACTGTGGCTGCGCGGCAATTACGGGAACGCAAAAGTGATGACCAAAATCTGTGACGGCACCCATAATAACGATCAGCGTCGTTCTGCGGGAGGGGGGAGAGTCAGAGAGATGGTATGTTCTCCGATCAATGCTCACAGTCCTCTGGGGACCTGCCCAAAAAAAGTTCCCCCCTTTGGAATTAATATTGCCCTTTCTGTTGTCTCTGTAGCACCTTGTCGGATAGGAAGTCTTTGGATGGCATTTACTGGTTCAAAGGTTTTCCGTGTAATTGATCGGACGGCTGTTTGATCGCTGCTGTTGGCATTTAGTCCCGCACAGGAAAAAAAAAAATGTCGTTCTTTCAAGCGTCTTATTGCCACTAACAGAAGTTTGCGTGGGGGTGAATACACAAAAATGACATCTTTGCTCACCTTCAAACCTTTGCTGCTGTGTGTTTGAATAATGAATCCTCGCCATGGCCGGCATGAATAAACAGGAGCACAAATGTGACTGTGCATAAATGACTGCAAACAATAATGTCTTTAACTGTTGTCTGTTCAATCTTCGTCTCAAATTTGACCCATTGACGCATCTTTGTCACCCTCCCCAGCATCCCCCCTCCCTTTTATTCGCCTAATGAAACACTTCTTGTCGGAGCTGCTCTGAGATGACCAAAGCAATTACACCTCAGACAATTTGTCAGGACGAGATTGTTTCCTGCAGGATTTTCCCACACAAGATCAGCAATCACTTAGTCACTTTTAGAGTCACTCAGAGGAGACTAGCTATTTTGGTGTGAAAGCCATCTATGTGGGTAAAAAATAACTCTTTCCCATTCTGACATTTCTTTTTATAAGATGTTGTGGATGAATATTTATGAGTGTTTGAAGGAGAGAAGAGGACATTGGCAAAACACCTCACTGACACACAATCAAAAGGATTCCAAAATAGTAAGATACATGTATGAGTCAATTAAAATGAAGATAGTATCATTATATTTCAAATTCCTCTGCACTGTGGACACTGCATTGATCTTCACTTCCTTACTGTCACAGTCACTTCACATATTCAAAGTTACATTCCTAACATTTTTCAATGAAAAGTTCAATTTAAACGTTAAAGAAAATGTTTTTGGATGGCATACTTTTTATAATGCCTCCCAATAATGAAAATATATCACTGAAAAACATGTATTTGGATTCTGAAGTTTTCTTCCGCGCAAAAAACATCACAACACAAAGTGCTTTGCATCATTAAAAACAACAACTAAGAATCATCAGAAATCATGCAAATAAAATTGAAGAATATAACACCACCTTACCAATTCACTCCCAAACCACAAGCCCAGGAGTTAAAGACATGAGTAAATATTAAAACATATTTTTTGAATAGCTAAAAGGGTAAATGTGTTAGATAAGTATATGATCAACAAAAAATGTGTAAAACATCCATTTATCGCATACACTGCTCGTTACTAGAAGCTTTGCAGGCTAAATGTGAGTAAATTACTGATCATGAATGCTAATAAAATCTTTACAATTTAAAGCTTTACTAACGCTACCCTCTTCTATGTGTCATTTCAGAGTGTGTTAACACTAACAAAAAGACAGCCGCTTTGATCCTGAGCGACAGAGTAAGACTCAAAGACGTATAGTGAATCTATTCAAAGCGTACACCGTATTCTCACTGAACCCTGCCTGTACCAAAGTAGTAAAAAGAGCAACTAAATGTAGCTTTTTCTTAAATGAAACAGCAATACTACTAGCAGAAAGTCTGGTTCCTTTGGGAACCCACAATTTTTCGGAATGAATTAGGGCCAACTCCTTAGAGGAGGCCCACATGTAGACTTCACATCATATTTTAACCCAACAGTTCCATACCATCTAACATGTGTACCATCTACTTAGGTCAGATAAGAAGTAGTACAGCTCCTGTATCTGACACAAGCTGGATCGTGATGATTTACTTCTCGTTTTAAAGACAATGAAATCTTACTGTAACAGGGCTGTTTGAAATTGCTTATGGCATTGGGTCTAATGAGCTGAGCTTTTATGTTGTCATTAATATGAACTTTTATTGAGCCCATAAACCTGTCAACATTATCTAACGCTCAGTGTCAGGATACATGATTCAAGGAGGCCCTTTAAATTTAAATATAAATAGGATCCACACCACTTCCAGCACCATTTGTTCCCCATACCTGCTTTACACTTTTGAGGGTCACAGGGTGGAAGGAGCCTGATGTCAAATCACCAATTAAAACTTAACCCTGGCTCCACCGAGTTGCCCTTTCACTTTCTCATTTGTATACAGTAGAGTTTACCAGCAATTAGAAAAGTGTGATTATACCACAAGCATTTGTCAACCTCACTGAGACCAAAAAAAGTTATCCCATTGCTGTGGCGGTTCACAGGCCAGAGGTCAGTTTGGTTAGCTTCCATTACCATAAAAAAAAGCATTCTTCATACCCATTTTTATCAAATTAAACAGTGACATCACATGTACAGCATTAGAATGATGTTATTGATTGTATTTATTATTATTATTCTCCTTTTTTTGTCCTTAAACTTATACTAGAACTACACATGTAAGACAAAACAAAATCACTGGATTTGTAAACCTAATAGTCTACCCAAAGGGCTAATGCTAAGAGGATTTAATAATTCATAGAATTTATTTAGCACTTTTCAAAGACCCCAAGATGCTTACAAGTAAATAAGAAATAGGGTGAATAAAGGTTGTATTATTATTATTAAGTTATCATTAAGAGTTGTATTATCTGTTCTGTTATATCTAAAACCTTTGTGGTATCTGGGATTTCTTTTGTAACGGATTTTAATTTTTCAGGTGATGTAATTCTAAAACTCTGCCAGCTGGTCCCTGCTTTCTTAAAAAAAATAAAAACATAAATGAACACTAGGAGGAGAAAAATATAATGCACCTTTGTTTTGCGGCCTTGACCACAGTCATAGAAGACCACAAAAGTGTTACAGTTTGTTTTCAGCATCCAGAGGCATTAAACTGTGAGATTTCTCAAGTGTCAGTTGAAGGACAGCAAAAAAAGAGCTGCCTGCTTCCTGTTTGCTTTCAGCATTCGCTCTAATTTGATGAGAGAATTCAAAGAGCAAAACTGATATGAAAACACCCTGCAGAGGTGGCAAAAAAAAAAGAGGGTATGTCACGGAAGACTGGCAAGTGATGGACCTGCTCTTCAGCTGGATGTAGCTGTGGGTCAAGTAAACGCGTTATAAAAATTAAACATGATTTATTGACCTGACAAGTGGTCCTGGTGTAAGGTTATCCCGAGGCCTTTTCCATCGGATTTCTGTTTTTCTTTCTCCTCTGTCAAACTGTTTTCTCTGTTTCATTTTAATTGTTCACACAGAGTTTGACAAATGCTTTCTTTGAGCCCCAAGAAATTCTGGAAAGTAATGCCAAGCGCTGTTTGATTGGCTGCTCTCTGGCTTTTCTTTTCCTGCAAATTCCTTTGCCCTGCTTCCCTATCCTCCGATCTTGGAATTACAGGTTTCTGTGGCGCACAGATCGAGTCTGGGACTTGGCAAAGGGAGCTTTTAGTTGTGCCCCGAGCGCATTTGATGCTTACTCGCAGAGTAACAGCGACTACCAGGCCAGCCCACCAGACAGCAGAGCAAAGTCATAGCCAAAGCAGCGAATCGAGCAGAAGTCTAAAGCGAGCTCAGGTAGCTGTGGGTGAGAGAGGCCTGGCATCAGGCCCCCCCCCCCCCCCCTGGAGCTGGTGGCTATTCCTGCGGGCGAACAGAAGCCCGGCTCGCCCAGCGCTGCTGGTCCTGGCTGGAGTTTAGGCCGAGCGCCGCTCGTCCTGGGAGACAGGCCGCCCCGACAATGCAAACTCGCTGCTTTTAGCTCGCTTTGCTCCAGTCGCAGTTCCTGGATCATCAAGGGCAGAGAAGCCCATCACAAAACTTCCACATGAATAAAGCACTGCATTTCCTGTGACTGACAATTTTGTTTATTTTTTAAAAACACACTGTCATAATACACCATGTTTATGTGAATTTTCTGATATAGTATTAAAATGTTTGGATTAGTCATAGTTTAGCAAAGACATGAAGGCTTGTGTAATTTGCCAGAAAAAGATTAATATCGTTTGGACTATTTATATATATATATACAGTATATAAACTAAAGTAGATTCTAAAAGGTGAGGTACTCTTTGTCACAGGCACTGACACTTCTGTTAAAAATAATTAATTCATCTTTAAAAATCCTGTCATATAGAAAATAACCCGACAGTAAAGAGGCTCTGACTTATCTTTTACTTCCAGAGAAAAAAAGTAGATTCTAATTATATATATACACTATATTGCCAAAAGTATTTGCTCACCCATCCAAATTATCGGAATCAGGTGTTCCAATCACTTCCATGGCCACAGGTGTATAAATTCAAGCACCTAGGCATGCAGACTGTTTTTACAAACATTTGTGAAAGAATTGGTCGCTCTCAGGAGCTCAGTGAATTCCAGCGTGGAACTGTGATAGGATGCCACCTGTGCAACAAATCCAGTCGTGAAATTTCCTCGCTCCTAAATATTCCACAGTCAACTGTCAGCTGTATTATAAGAAAATGGAAGTGTTTGGGAACGACAGCAACTCAGCCACGAAGTGGTAGGCCACGTAAACTGACGGAGCGGGGTCAGCGGATGCTGACGCGCATAGTGCGAAGAGGTCGCCAACTTTCTGCAGAGTCAATCACTACAGACCTCCAAACTTCATGTGGCCTTCAGATTAGCTCAAGAACAGTGCGCAGAGAGCTTCATGGAATGGGTTTCCATGGTCGAGCAGCTGCATCCAAGCCATACATCACCAAGTGCAATGCAAAGCGTCGGATGCGGTGGTGTAAAGCACGCCGCCACTGGACTCTAGAGCAGTGGAGACGCGTTCTCTGGAGTGACGAATCGCGCTTCTCCATCTGGCAATCTGATGGACGGGTCTGGGTTTGGCGGTTGCCAGGAGAACGGTACTTGTCTGACTGCATTGTGCCAAGTGTAAAGTTTGGTGGAGGGGGGGATTATGGTGTGGGGTTGTTTTTCAGGAGCTGGGCTTGGCCCCTTAGTTCCAGTGAAAGGAACTCTGAATGCTTCAGCATACCAAGACATTTTGGACAATTCCATGCTCCCAACTTTGTGGGAACAGTTTGGAGCTGGCCCCTTCCTCTTCCAACATGACTGTGCACCAGTGCACAAAGCAAGGTCCATAAAGACATGGATGACAGAGTCTGGTGTGGATGAACTTGACTGGCCTGCACAGAGTCCTGACCTCAACCCGATAGAACACCTTTGGGATGAATTAGAGCGGAGACTGAGAGCCAGGCCTTCTCGTCCAACATCAGTGTGCGACCTCACAAATGCGCTTCTGGAAGAATGGTCAAAAATTCCCATAAACACACTCCTAAACCTTGTGGACAGCCTTCCCAGAAGAGTTGAAGCTGTTCTAGCTGCAAAGGGTGGACCGACGTCATATTGAACCCTATGGATTAGGAACGGGATGTCACTTAAGCTCATATGTGAGTCAAGGCAGGTGAGCAAATACTTTTGGCAATATAGTGTATATATCTATTCTACCATCACATTTTCCAATCTGAACCTCTGATTTAGACCTTAGTTTGTTTATTTATCATCATTCATTTGCCTGCTCCAAAACAAATTTCCCTTAGTATTTTAGGCAAGAAAAAAAGTTTTAAATGTTGGTTGTGTGCTCACAGCGGCTAGAAATGACCACAGCTTCTGGCACTGATCCCCCCCCCCCCCCCATCCGTTTCTCTGCCAGCAGATAAGTGGAGAACTGCTCTCCACGACTCCCTGGAGACGGCTCAGTGCTTTGGCCTGATTTGGTTGGACCGGGCAGCGAGCCAGACAGTGATGGGCACACATGCAGACACGCAAATTAGCACACACTGCCACCTGCTTAAGTTGGACGGTCCTCTCATTAAGTCAACTGAGCAGAGTTGACGTTGAATGGGCTTCAACTGAGCAAACTCACAACACTTCAGCCTGCGTGGCTACCCCGTTCTGAGAATAAGCTCCACGCCTCTAAAGCTTTCCTGTCTGTGCAGTGCTCAGTAAAGTTACTCTCTTTTACCCTTTTTACAGAAAATAAATTATAATATGATATTAAAATCATATGTGCCAGAATCAGACAGAATATCTTTGTGTTGGTTGCAAAAGAAAGACATCATTTTTGCTTTAGCAGAGCATCTCTCTCTCTGACAGCTGCTATCATCAACTCAACAATAATAACTTCAATTGAAGCTCTTGATTCATTTGGGAATACAAACACAGAACAGAAGGGAAAAATAGACCTGCATATGTTTTATCGAGATTGCTTTCACTGATCTTTAAACCCATGTATAACATAGGAAAATCCCACAAACAAAAATTTGTGCGCTTTATTTTCTCCATTCTGATATTTTGCTTGTCTTAATATGAATCTTAATCATCTTTCTCCTTGCTTCTTTTCTATATTAAGTATATTCTGCTTGATATTCTTATTTATCCTACAATATTATTTATCCTACTTTCAGTTCAATTTGAGATCTAGTTGCTATAACAATATTTCTTTAGAATATTCATCACTAACTGACTTTGTCTAATTTATTCTCACTTTTTTGCACAATTAATTAACCTGCGTGATTTAATTTTGGCATATTCAGGTGGTTCAATACTACTAGTATATTGCTTATATGTTTCCCAATTTTGTTCTGACCATTAGGAATAAAGCAAAATGAGACTTCCTTCTAATGTTTTAATCTACTATCTTTATACAGACTTGAAGCGGTTAGGCCATGTAGTTGCTGGTTTTCCAATAAATGGATGTTCTATTTCCAGGATAAACCGCATCATATTGCACTATAGTGACAATTTGCCTTTAAAAAAATGATCAAACCTTGTTTTTGCTGGCGTTAACAATGTGGACCAGCCGCCCACATGATGTCAGATTAGCTGAAACGGCACCATTAGCTTATTTTCTTGGTGTGGGAAGTGTTTATTCTCTTACTATCTTTGCCTTCTGGTGTCCTGCTATTTCACTCCTGTCAGACGGACAGAATCAGTCATACATGGACATGCCATGATAGGCTAAAAGCAAGCCTCTCATTCCAGCTTCTCAAGCCCCTGCATCAAATTCAGCCTTTCATATCAGCCAGCTCCAAACAGGGCTGTCAGCTGTCAGGCTATTTTCACCAGAGTGACTCTCCAGCCCAAAATGCTCTCCGCAAAGGCTCTGTAATCAAATCATGAAAGTTGCCATCATCTTGGACTTGCAGAATAATATCGTCTCTCCACTGTCTTTTTCCACCCACCCTTGTTTTCATCTCTTTTGCCTCCTAACTCTGCTCTCCTTCATGGTGTAGAGCTTCACTTATTCCCTTATCTTCCCTTGGTCTTCAAACCCCTCTGCTGTCTACCCCCCTGACCTCTTGCCAGTGCTTCAGAGACTCTTTCAGTAGATCTGATGGCAGAGGATTGTAGGATAGCAGCTGCAGTTTTAATGATTTTGCCTCCGGGCCCAGATCGGCCAGTGGAATACAGTTGCCATTTACAGCCGACGGAGAGCTCGCACCTCCGTGGAACATTTAAATGAAATTGTTCGCAAATATATCAACTTGAATTTGATGATGAATGTAAGGGGTTGTTAGCATAAGCTTGTGGTTGTCCTGTTTAAATGTTTTTTTTTCTGCCACTAACGAGACAACGGCTGCATCTGTGTGGGAGCGATCTTATTGAAGACGGAGATCCGTCCATAGCTGGATGTTTTTCTCTTCTCATCTGTAGGTCTGTCTTTGTCTTTCATTGTAGCTTCCACTTCACTGCATGCATCCTCCTCAGCTATAGCTGCTCGTGTTTGACAGCAGAGCTGCGGCACATCCAGCAAACACATTGCAATTAGCATCATGCGCTTCGGTGCGTCCCAGACCACTCGCTGATGAAGTTCAATCAATGCGCCTTAATTATAACTTTCACACAAACACCTCTAATCTCTCAAAAACTTTGATCTCTCAAGGTTTTTTTTTTCCTTTCTCATTTTCGGTAACAGGCCGTGGCAGGTGGTTTTGAAAAATAGCCGTTTCGAGAATGTTTACGTGGAAGTGCAACTCTGCGTGCCCCTTCTTTCTCACCTGACTGATTCAGAATTCTTCTTTCCCCGTTTCCCTCCAGACATTGACGACTGCCAGTCCAATCCGTGCCAAAATGGAGGAACGTGCATTGATGAGATCAACTCGTTTGTGTGTCTTTGTCTGCCGAGCTACGGCGGAGCCACTTGCGAAAAAGGTAACAATCAAGACTGTGCCGAGCCTTTTCAGTCATTACCTGATAGCATTAGCAGAAGGAAGGGGATTGAAAAGAAGAGCATGGGAAACTTAGATGATGGAGCGCGAGGAAATAATTAAAGGTAGAATAAGGAGATTGCAAAAATGAGTATGGAGGGAAGACATTGTGTTGAAAGAACAATAGGTGAGATGTGTAGGAGATGAGGAAAGGGGGAAAAGAAGAAAGTGTGTGACCTTAAAATAATAAGGAGATGCCAGGAGAGCAGAATGTGGAGACAGCAGAAAGATTCTGGACGATATTTGAACCCAAAGTGAATTTGAGGGGAGGCAGGTGGTGGAGAATGCAGGGAAAGAGGTGGAGGGGAATGGAAGAGAGGGAACCCCTGCAGGATAATTGTTTGGTTTTATTTAGAACACCTGCCTCCAACTGATTAAGTCTCCAATTATGGGTATTCCCGTATGAGAAAAATGCCAGAAAAGAGGTTGTTCACAAACTGTATATTACCCAAAAACCTGACAAACTACACTCAGGAATACCACAGATGCTGCTCCACCAGTTCATGAATTATGTTGGACGTTGTTATTAAAGGAGGGGAATCAAAGTATCTTTGGTTTATAGCAACCTACGGGCAAAAATAACAAAGTCAAGCAAAAAATATAACAAGTGGTGAAAAATCCTGGACAAAAAAATAAAAAATCAGTCATACCACGTGAGACAGCGAGATGTCAGATACTAAACATCAGCTTTCAGCTGATCTTTGATTCATTGTAAATGCGGAGTTTTAAATCTTCTTCCAACCTGTTTTCCCAATGATTTAAATTTTTATCGTAAAACAATGTCTCCGCATTTGATTTGTGCTTCTGCTGAAATAGATGACAGTGTGGAATTCATGGATTTTTTTAATGTTCCTTGAATGAGTCTGATGTAAATCAATAGAAAAGGAGTCAAATAATCTTCCGCTCTGCTGGCTGCTGGTTTCAACATGGTGACTTTGAACTGATGGACGGTTGTAAATATAACTAATTTTGGGTTTTCTAAAATCCTGAAAGTCTCCGGTTGATTTTCCAAAGACATTTAAAAGCCAGTGTCCGATGCGGCTCCATAATGAAAGTCAGATTTATCGAGTCTGAAGATGAAACTCGTGTCAAAGCCCCCTAAAATGTGCTGCCACGTTGACTCAGCTGTTAAAGCTCGAAATGTGCTTAACTTAATCTGCACGGGTCTCTTAAATTAGAGACTTTTTCTATCTCGCAGTATTGCGCGTCCTCATTATCGAGCGCAGTTTAGTCTCTGAAGCACGCACACACACACACACAGACATCACCTTGTGTGTGACGGCTACCGGAGCCCTACATATGCTTCCCTTCCCGCCGTGTTACTGCCGTCATGGCTGATTGGGAGCAGCAGGACTGATCGTGGAAAATTCAGCTCCGTTTCCCTTGTCGCTTCTCCCTCCTCGCTCTGCGCTGGCAGAATTTGTCCGGGAAGAGAACAATTCACAACAGTCGTCACTGTCATTTCGTTGTGATCTCCGTCTGATGTGCAGAGGGGGGCCCGAACTGTGCCAGAGACAATAAAAATGAACTCATTTGTTCCACCAGAGCCTCCTTCTTTTTAAATGTCATCCAATCGGTCCCTGTCTCGCTAAAGTGGTCAAGATTTCTCTGTCTCATTTGCTGTGTGTACTCTAATCTATGCGATGCAAGCTCGCCGCCTTGGATGCAGGCTCTTCCAGGCCTGTTGCCATGGTAATCCTTTCTTAGAATCAATATTAGCAAGTTGACAGGGCTCAAGTCGTCTAGGATTTGTGCTGCTAGAGTGGGAAAGAGTTCGTTACACTTAGATTCGAACAATTATGTTGGAATTTCACTTTTTCCTCTTTATTAGGCTTTGGGAAGAAGAACTTTTGCAGATCATTTGTATCGCATACCCTTTGGTCCTTTATCTGTTTCACCAGCCAAATTTTCTCAGGCTTGACTGGATTGCAGAGTAGCCGTAATTAGCTGCTTTTCTCAAATATGAGTTGATATCCATTCCTTACACTGCAGTTCCTTCCCTTCTGCTCGTTGCTCCTTTTTTGTCTTTCCAGGCAGAAATAACAACAGGGTTTATTTCACGTTGCTATTCCATCGCTGCAGACGCCCGTGTTTGATGTTGTGTCTTTTTTTTTTTTTTTACCTTTCTGCTGTCACTCCCTGCACTTTGAGCATCTTTTTGTTCTTCTCATCTCTGGGGCTCCGATGGAGGCTTTGTTGTGCTCTGAGAGAGTTTTCGTGTGTGTTTTCCAGTTTGTTACTATGTAGGTAAACATGTGTTTGTAGGTCTGAGCTGGCTGATCTTTCATCCGAACGATATTCACTCACCCAACAGCACACACACGCACACACATTAAGTCCTCCTGTGGATAATTGTGCTGGATGACATGATCTGGTCCGAAGCCCTCCTATGTACTTCGCTTAAACCCTGAACAGGCCTTTGAGGAAAATCCAGACACTGAAGATGCTATTTTTTTTGGAAGTGATGTTGGATTTTTTGGGCCGTTTTTTGTCTTACTGATTACAGGATTTTCTGATCTCCTCAGTTTGTTTTTCGTGCATCATGCAAATGGCTAAAATCCTTTTATCAAAAATTCCACTCAACTGTTAAAATCTGTTTCAAAGACCTTACATCATATCAGTACAGTAGATAGTATTATTCTGAAGGGACTGTTTTGTAACTAGAGGTCAAGAGATTATGTGCAAGCTGCTGTATTCCAAACATTTTATCTTTTTAGCCAACGCCTACGCTCTGCATATCAAACATGGACAGTGAATGTCTGCTTTATGTGCTAAATGTTCTACAATCGCTGTTTCACTGTCACTGATAAGAGAGCTGGAACGTAAAAACTGAAAGATGTTCTCTCGCTTTATTTAGAACTCGATGTTGGCGCTGATCATAAATCACTCTGTTAATCATAGGTTAAAACCATACAGCCCCATTTACCGCAAATTTAGGCTGCAAATGTCACAAACGGGATCCACTCCAAACCCAGATGATTAGATTCTGGATGTTTGTGTGAGAGTCAGGGCGGCTGACAGGCTGGTTTAAAGGACAGAGATATATGCTTTTTTCTTACCTGTTTAATCATCCCAGTTGCTCATTTGTTGACACAACATGAGATGAATTCATCTGATAAGGTTTGCTTTATCTGCAGCTCCCAGTCAGCTCAATATACTCGCAAGTAAGCTGAATGAGGAGTCATTTAAACACAAAAGGGTTGGGGAGCTGCTGGAGATGGGCTTCATTTTTAAATATCCAAGAGTTTTTGGGGGGATTTCCGCGCTCAATGCCTCCTGCATCATTAATTATCCCTGAACAGACTGAACCACATTTTTTCAGGCTTCCCCCCAACTCTACAGTTATGTCATTTTTTAGTTTTTAAAGATGAAAACTCCACCTAAAATCTGTTTGTTAATGATTCGGATTTATGAGATCGGTTTCTCCCATTGAAGCATGCGACCTAAGACACCTAATTATGCGAAAATAATACTGTATTTGTGCGTTTACCACATCACAAACTGCCTCCAAACAATCCAATTTTCCTCCTTTTTCTTTTTCTCAACAGAACCAGAGATTTCATTGCCTAACTATTGGCAGTAAAATTACAAGCTGGGAACAATAACTTACAGTTTCCATTGTAATGAAATTAGACGGCATCCCAATTAACTTTTCTCATCCTTCAGAAATAGGTTGTGAATACCCCTGACTGCTCCTGCAGTCGACAGGTGACAGAACGCCTGTGTTAGAAGTACTGTGTAGCTAATCAATCCCCGAGAGTCTGACTGCTGCTTTGTTATCTTCCCAGAAGGTGTTTGCATCCTTCCTGGAATGCAGAGAGAGCTAACGACAACACGGGCGGACCATATTTCATCCATCTCCTCTGATGTTTTTGTCCACCTTTACCTCTTTTTTCCCTTTAATACTGTATTGGGTTATTTTTGGGAAGGCGTGTGACCCCCGTCTCTCAGGAGGCTAAACAGCATCAATCGGTGTAAATTCCCACCGGAATGTGTCGCAGAAATCTGCAGCTATTTGAAACTAAAGACTTACCCAGTGTTCAAATCAGTGTCCGTTAGAACTGTTCCAGGCAGGATGTTTACTCTACATGCACCGTTCACAGTTAGTACTCGGTCACTTTTGACGGGGAAAACACAAACCAGACGGCGTTACACAGAACCAAACGCAAACTAGAGCACCAACCCTTTTGAAAGAGGACAGCGGGGGGAATCTGGGCCAAACCGATATGAAGGCTTTTGAATATTTCGATGCCAACAGCCACACCAGTGCAGCAGGGCGGGAGCAGGCACCAGACAGTTCACGCAGGCCTTCACAGTGGGACTAATGAGGAGCGGAGCACGCTGAGCTGACTAACAGCAGAAGGAAGTGCATCAGAAAGCAGCAGATCCACTCCTGTAGTCACTCTGTGATTGTACACCATCCATCTCTTTCTCACTCCACGATCACACTGTTACAGTCTCCTTTATTCACTTAAAACATGCTAATTCTTTGGTCACCATTAGAGAGATTTTCTTGGCATTATGAGTCCTTGAAGTAATCACCTGCACACCGAATTGGTTTCTCAAAAACCAAATGAAATTCAAATGCACATGATTTAACATAGGGCTATTTCCCGTTAGTGTTTATGGCAGAGTCTAATATTCAAAACAGGAATCATGTTTGCATTCTTTCCCTCTAAAAGTCTTTCCAGTCACTGACTCTTGCTCATTTTACAGGAGCACAGTCGCTGCAACTCTCAGCGGTGAGTCCCGTTTAGTGGTCTTGGAAAGCAGGAGGAAGAAGTTGTTAGAATCCCACTGTGGCTCCGGAGGGGGCACTTTAAAGTCTGGAGATGAACTGTAAAATAAACTGAGTGTGGAATAAAAAAGCAACCTTACATGACCTGCGTGGCTCACTGCTCGTCGGAAAAAGTGAGAGAGCACGACATAGAGTTTGCATGGTGCACCTTGTAGAATAGATAGGATCATAACTGAATTCCAAGCACCCAAACTATAGATGTACATATATCTATAAAATCTTAGGTGATTTTTTCCGCTGGTCAACTCTCTGTGCCAAGGACAGTTAACCTAATGGAGCAGATGGTTTGTTTCACAGAACCATCTGGGAGAGCAGCACTTAGGATGAAAAATACTGCACAGATCCACACCAGATTCTCTCGTTTCAGGACGTGAAAGACATGGACAAAAAGTTTTGTCTAAGAGCTAAAACTGTCGGAACCGAAGCTGTAAAAGTGAATTGCTGAACAGCTGTCGTGGTACTTTTCTGTCTGCCCCGACTCTTCCTGTGATTTATTTTTCTGCTGCGCTCTGAACTCAAAAGAAGTTTCAGTCGGATATGAAAAATACATGATTGGGGTTTAAATGAGTATTTTAAAACCTATTTAAGTATTTTTCTATCATTCACATGAATGGTTGCTTTTAGAAAACAGCCCCTTTATATGTTAGCATCTCACATATTCTGTATGTGTCAACAGTCAGACGCAGTTATTCTAAAAGAATTTGTACCCTCTGGAGGTTATGCGTATTAAATTTAAAAATGTATCCATGAGAATGACAGCTGCAGAGTTTTAAATGAAGTTTTTTTTTTTTTATTTATCTTTCGTCACACAAAGTCCCATGCTGGAGATCGCAGCGTTTAGCTGCTCCATCCTCTTCTCATGCTCGTCCTCACAAACCGAGTTTCTTGAAATTCAGTGCCGTTATTAGCATAATCTTTTCCTCAAACAAACAAACAAACCAACAGCAATAAATTGGATAATACTCAAGGGAATTTGGCTGCTTCACAAGCAGTATTTGGCTTGTTAGAGTTTGCCCCTCGTGTTTGTTTTGCTGTTTCATCAAAATCCTCCCTCAGCGGTTTTATGAGTCAGCATCAACTCTGGGAGATGACGGAGAGCCCTCTGAGTTGTTTCTGCTCCGTCACCGGCTCAGCTGCTGCTGTCCAAACCGGCGACTCAGCAGACTGCGTGGCTGAAATATTAATTCTGTACTTCCGGTGGGTCTTTAAAGGCTATTTATGCTAATGAGGATTCAAGCATTCTGATAACATGTCAGAGGGACGCATGCCAAGAAGCAGGAGAAAAGGAGTTGAAGCTCTTTTGTTTTTCTTTGCCCACAGCAGTCCATAAAAGAGAAGAATGTACATAGAAGCAAACTCCAGCGCGCACACACTCACAGGCGCAAACACAGAATATCCCTGAAGTTTTACCTAAGCCTGGCACGGGCCGTTCAGATGGATTAACAGCACGGCATCACTCTCAGGCCATATGCTATTGTGTTCGAGACTTGCCAAATCCGTTTCCAGACAGGAAGGCTGGTGAGATGTGGGGTAATTTATTCTCATTCAAGGTGCTTAATTAGACAATGTTCCTGGAGCAACTGCCAGTCTCTCTCTCTCTCTACTCTGGCTAGAAAATAGGCCAAAGCAGATTATCCTCTGCCTTAGCTGAATCTGTGAAGGATAAAACAAAAAACAGAAGCTAACCAAGAAGAAAAAACAGACTTATTTTTATTTTACTGAAAGTGTGATAGAAAGACGTAAAGCTGCCTGTTGAGCTGTGATGGAGATTTAGACTGACTGTGTTCTCCTTTAATGTGAAATTCTGTAGTGGGTTTTCACCACAAAATTATAATTATTATTTACTCTGATGCCAAGCCCCAACAAAAATTGGTTTTATTAGTCGGCTGTTTAAGTTGAATTCAAGACAAAAATCGTCATGTTTGTAGGTCTCAGCAAAGTTGTTCCAGGTTTAAGTGAAAACTCCTCAGACTTTAATGGCTCTGAGCACCAAGGACTTCTTGTTTTTGCAGCTGTCTTTTTCCTATCCGGTATTTTTTCTTCTGTCTGATTCGTACATTGTGGTATTTCTCATCCCATTAAATGAAGATTGATTTTTTTTTTCAGACTGACCACAACTTCAAGTGAGACGCCAGCTTTTATGCTTCATAAATGTTTCCAAACCAATCGCATCCTGCAGATGGAATAAACTGTAGAAATACACCTGTGTGTTTTACACACAAAGCTTCACGCAGTTAAAAGTCTCATTTTAGAAATATCCAAATATTGGTTATTCACTAGAAATAGCTGTTTTTTCATTTTGTTTGCCAAACAGTCTTGGAAGACATCTGTGAGCACGTTGTGTGGGAAAACTGTCACATTTACTGTTAGAATCTATTCGGCCTTCATTTTTAGCTCCTCCATCAGCATCAGCATGTAGTTTTTGGAGGAACTCTGCAGAAAACGTGTTGTGGCTGGCATCCGTCATGGTTGTGGTGCTCTGTGGCTGTTTTACTGCTAAATCCGTTACTCCCAATAGTCAGAACAGCGCTATTAGGATGTTTATTCAATTCACACTGAGCTCCTAATAACTCAAATGAGTTTCGCAGCCGTTTGCACATTCGGGGCACGTTCTCACCTTTTGACGGCGGCCATCAGCAGATTCTCCCTCTCAGTCATTCCCCCCCCTCCCCGCGGACCGCCGTCATGTGCCCTCTCGCAAATGGCACGCCGAGCCGTCAGCCTTCAAAAGACTCACACAGGGAGGAGGCAAAATGGCAGCGCGCGCACACACACCCACACACACACACACACACGCAAACGCAGAGCCACGCCGCTTCATCATTCAGGGGATCTAAAGAAGACGAGGAGCAGAAATATCACTGGGTGATGTGGATAAACGACCCAATCAGTCAGCTGGAAGTGTATGGCCTTTTATTTCCTAACTGCTCTTCACTAGTGTCTAGTGGGAATATTAATGGTTGTAATACCCCCCCCTCCCTCCCCTGTCTGACAGAGGGAAAACAAGAAAAAGAAGACAACTTGAATAATGTCTAAATATTTGAAGAGGCTGATGTGATGTCAGGCTTTCAGCCTCACTGTCAGGGAGTGGGAGAAGGAATCAGGAGAGACTCGGTTGAAAATGTGAGGGGGAGAGAACATGCCTGTTTATTTCTGATCTCTCATTTCACTTTCTCTCTTCTCGTCTCTCTATCGTGCTCTTTTTTTCTCATTCTGTGTCTTAATCTCTGTTTTCTTTCCTCCCACTCTGTAGCTTACTGCTCACTTAGTTTGCTGTTTTGTTCCCGTTTTTTTTTTTTCTCCCTTCTTACACGTACATTTTGCCCAATAAGCCTGAAATCACATGGGGCTTACAGTTTGAACACGTTGGCTGTATTGGGAGCAGCGGCAGGCCAATGGTCACCGCCATCCCCACATAAGAGGGTGGAATTAAATTAAGGTGTGCATCTTTAATTCATGGTGCACATTTGTGTGTGTGTGTGAGTTTGTGTGTTCCCTCTCTTTCTGCTCCTGTCTCCGACTCAAGAACCATTTTAAAGAAAGAAAACATTAGAAAATGTCTTAGCTTTGGCATTTAAAGTACAAATGTCTCTATTTTCTTCATCTTATCAAATCTGCTGGGTAAATTGAAGTCCTAAGAGCCCAATTCTTATTTTTATCCTGACAATCTGCCATGTTACTGCCATGCCCCTGATATTGTGGGGTATTAGTCAGTAACACAAAGTGGCTGGATGGATATATTTTCCACTGCTCTGTGTCTGATCTTGGAACTGTGATGGAGTTTTTTCCTGAGTTAGATTATGGAGCCTATGCACAATCAACGTGCAAAATGCAAATACAAATAATAAAACTGTCCTTTACCTCTTCAATTCTAAGGAAGATTATTATGATGCATTGACTGGCATTGTTTAAATCCAGCAATGTCCATAAAAAAGAAACTTTACTTTAACATAAGGACTGAAAGAGACAAAGCACCCACATTCATTGTTCATTCAGAGTTCCAAGTTCACCATTTGCACATCTTTAGACCCTTTTGCCATGATGCATCGCGATTTGGACCTTATGCACCTCTCAGGGTCAGCATCCTTTTCATAGGACCACTGTTGTTATCAAGACATAGCATGTTTCTATACAGGCGTATTTCAGCATTCATTAAGTCAAACAAAGAAGGAAAATGTTGAAGCTGTACGCATACAGGGTCAGATTCTGAAACATATACAATGCTTTGACTGCTGGGATTTCATCCTTTAGCTATTTAACATTCTTTGTCTTAGTAAATATTTAACAGGCTAAATAGTTCTGATACAGCAACAACCTGCTGTAATACCTGCTGGCTTTTCAGGTCTCAAGAGTTCATATCACTCAGAGAAGCTCTGAAAGCACTTTAATATTGTTTTTTTGTTTTTTTTATCAAGAATCTCCAGCAGTTTAAACACATTTTGTTCTTGTTATTTTCTTTTTGTCCCACTCATCTCTGAACAATGAAAATGAGCAATGCAAGGATGAGTCATGAATTCCATCAAACAGAGAACTGAAGTCTCAACCTTTTCAGACAGATTCAACTTTAGAATTCACAATCAGAAGTAGATGAGAGTTCCTTTGAGTTAAAAGTCGTGCTCAGAGGCAGCGAGGCCAACAAGAGGGCCACTAAGCCCCCCAGAGGACCCTCAACCTGTTCAGATGACTAATTGGTTTCATGTCATTACCGTGTTTTGAGGTCATCAGATTAAAGTTTCAATCTACCAGGAGAAACTTGAGATGGAAGAGTGATGAAAAAACGCTCCACATTAGCAGAATTTACATAATAATAACGCAATAGTGCCTTACAGCGTGCTTTGAAGTCTTGGGGAAATTAATAAAAAGGAAATCCAATTGTGCCACTCATTATCTGACCTGGAGTTCAGGCAAAAGCAGCAAAGTCATGAGTCAGACTGTGAGGAACGCAGGAAACGCACTCTGAATGAGGAGTTGATGAAGTTCCCCCGAACCTCTAAATCATCTGCACGCATTACCTGTGTTTGCATAATTACCTCCGAGTGCCTTCATATGGGCCTGTGGATGAATGATGAATTTTGAAATTTTCAGGGAGCGCTAGAAAAATGAGGGGGACGCGTAGCGGGTCAGGAACTCACCACAGTTCATTTTGCTGCGAGCGTCTGCGAGCGTCGTTAGTTCCCTTTCCCCCCCCCCCCCCCCCCCCCCCCGTCCAGGCCCACAGGCATCCAGCTGTGTCGGATTTTTGACACGAGTGGTTTCTGTTTATCGAACGAGGCACGGCGGGGAAATGATCCTTGAAGTGCATTGTTTTTACCGCGCCGTGCCTCTGGATGTTGGAAACAGGCATTCGCTGTCAGGCCCCCCCCCCCCCTTCCCTCCCTTACTTTGGTCACCCAGCTTCAGCACAGGTGCTGCCAGGCCGCGCTTTGACAAAATGAGACAAAAAGTGGCTTCACCTGAGGAGAGGCAGTGTCACGATGACCCTCCAGGCAAAATAATGTCAGCGCTCTCCACATCCCTGCAGCTCTAAAAGGCCCTGGATGGCACTCCGAATGCAAAGGACCTCAACCGTGTGCAAAGCAGCGCTTTGGATGCCCTTATTTCATATTACTCTTCTCCCATAATGGACAACTTCAGCCTCTGCTCATTTTCTGTCCTTTCTGCTCCCGTCCCTCATCGCTAAGACCTGCCGTCCCTCTGCATACTAAGCGACGCCCCCCGAGTCCCAATTTGCACGGCCAAATTTTCTGGTGTCGCTTCACATTTGTTTGGGGAAAAGCCCAAAGCGGCGTAGATATATCCTGATCTGAGTACTGCTGGGAAGGAGAAAGAAGGGGGGGAAATCAGGGTGTGGGGGGGGGGGCTGAAAGTGATAGAGCTACTCCATCAACAAGATATATGTTTGCAGACGGCAGACAAACACACATTTGCCCACACTCGTGCACACCAACTGTGCAAAGCCACAAAGCTAAACCCTAGAGAGCTGAGAGCGAAGGGAATAGATGAGAGAGATGAAGGGAGAGAAAGAGGAAGGGTGGGGGGGGGGGTTAGTCAGTGTGCTGACAGGACTGTGACGGGGCTTAATTACCAAGCGAGCTCTGCACACTGGAAGCAATTTCTAAGGATTGTTGTCATTTGAATAGATTAAAACGCCCTTTCACTGGACTAAGCTGTCTCGGTGCTGGCTTGCTTCCGCCGTGGATTAAAAGTCAAACCCGAAGAAAGGAAGGCAAAAGACTAAAGCAGAGATGGAGGCAGCGTGTCACAGAGGGCACCTAAAACAACAGCACGCAGAGACACACAACCAGGAAAATCATTGTGTCGATCTCCTGTACGGCTAGATCAAAGGGACAACTGAACATAATCCTGAAAGACGAAGGGGATCCCACTTTTTGGTCCCAAATCCTTCCCTTCTCTCTCCTGAACAGTACATCCAAGTGGATTACCAATTAAGCAAGCCTACACTTGTCGTCCCACGCGGATTTTAAAAAAAGTAACCACTGTCTTTTTCAATCTTCCCACCCCTCTTTTCTTTTCTTTCACAACTTCCCGTCCACCTGCAGACACGGAGGGCTGCGAGCACTCCTGGAGGAAGTTCCACGGCCACTGCTACAGGTACTTCAGCCGCAGACACACCTGGGAGGACGCGGAGAAGGACTGCAGGGAGCACAGCGGCCACCTCGCCAGCATCCACAGCGCAGCCGAGCAGAACTTCATCAGAGGTGGGCGGAGGAAGACACAAAGTTGGCACGCAGAGTGCTGCCTCTGGAAAAGAGGCTTAGCGTTTTTGCTTTTAATCTGACTCTGTAGGAAGTTAGCAGGGAGTGTTCGCAAAAGTTAAGAAAGTGCCTTTCAACGCAAACTATTCCAGATATCCTCATCTCAGATATTTTCCTATTACTAAGGGCAGAAGGTTTCATTCGCAAAATAACTTGTAACTCGAACTTTTGCTGTACAACAGTACAATACTGTAGAGGTTACAAATGGATTAAATTAAAGTACAAATAAATGTGATCAAACATAAACATCAGGTGAATAAACTGATCTATTTTTCCTTGAAATTCAAGACATTGCATGTATGTGGAATTCTGACCTGCATAAATAGCACTTATAGCTTTTTAAAATCCTAAAACTTGACCTGTATCGAATAAAAATGCAGAATTCATCTCATTTTAAAAGGTGTTTTCACTCTGAGGCTACTCTAATGGACATAACCATTTCTTACCTTTATATACACTAATGACATAAAAATGCTGGATAAAGTGATAGAACAAACACTACTTGAATAAATGGGGGAATTTTACAGTTTGTAAAAATAAAAAACAGCTGCTCTTGTGGCAAAAATAAGGGGGTTCTTCCCTAGATTCCCCCTCCCAAAAAAAAAGTGTTAAATTGCCTTGAAAATTAATGTCTCCACCCCTGCAATGAAGCGACCAGAGCTATTAGGAAGATTAATGTGCCTCGCAATGATGTTAATCATCACAGTGATTGAACATCAATACATACAGTATGTGCAGGAACGCGCACACACACACACCCCACACACACACAAAAAGGAGATTAACCCAGAACGTCATTAGGGAAATTTCCCTTCACGCAAACAAAAAAAAAATCTCATCTTGAGTGCGTCACAGACTCAAACAGTGCGTTTCTGTTATTGTTATTGGCTCTGAGACAATAAGCCAACATACACAAGTACACATAAACAAGTAGTAGTTTGGCTTTTTCGACCAGTAACTCAGTACAAACATTCAATGCTCTCACTCTTCCAGCATAACCTGCTTCACTATATGATTACCCTGATGATATACAGTAAGTTGGACATTTGTGTCATGTCACAAATAAAGATCGGGCCTCTCATTTTTCTTTTCTAAATCAATTCCTTCTGATTATTGCATCCCGCTCAGGCCTGAGTCATGACAACACGTGGATCGGGCTGAACGATCGCACCGTCGAGGACGACTTCCAGTGGACAGACAAGATGGATCTGGTAAGAACCAGAGGTGGCCGTGTGGTTTTTTGGGACAGCTGTGATCCCAGCTAGGTAATTCTGGGTTCAAAGGGGATTACGAAGCCCCGGAGAGGCCGTGAGCATTTTAAACGAGAAACATCAGACGACAGCAGATTTGAATTGGTTTCTGTTTCTTAACAATGTTTTTTTTTGTCTGTCTTTTTCTTCTCGTGCACCTGGGCAGCAATATGAGCACTGGCGGGAAAACCAGCCGGACAACTTTTTCGCTGGAGGAGAGGACTGCGTGGTAATGATCGCTCACGAAAACGGCAAATGGAACGATGTGCCCTGCAACTACAACCTGCCCTATGTCTGCAAGAAGGGAACAGGTGAGGAAAAAATGAGCCAAAGGAAGGGAAAAGGTTCTCTGGCAGTACTCCGTTGTCATTTTACAGGTGATTAAAATGACTGACACGGAGGTTAGGAGGTAGTGCACGGCGGGGTTTTAAAGAACAGCACTGAAAAAAGAATCGGAGGCAGAAAGGCGTCGGACTCCAGGAGACAGAAAATGAGGAAAAGGGCAAAAGGAGAGAGCGCCTTGCTCAGCTGTCAGCTATGTGGCTCTAAATAGTCTTTAAAGCAGAATCATTAGCGGGAAAGATGATGAAATGTTCCGTTTCTATGTAAAAAGCTCAAAAGAGTTTCAGCCCATTTCTGCTGAAACGCAGAGACGACGGCACATGTAGCTTAAGGTAAGCACTCCGTGTCACACTTTACATTAATCCCATTTCCCAAAGTGGGCTTTTTTCAATCAATCATCCAGCCAGACTTATTACTGCTCTCTCACTATCCTCCAGCATCAAAGTTAGGACATTTCCCCCCCCCGCTGCTCACTTCCTGACTCCGTTCTATCTCCTGAATACTCTGTTTTAGTGAGATTAACCACATTTCCAGGCATAAAATATGTCATGCTTTTCATCCTCGAAGCTTCAAACAAGCAGAAAGAAAACTTATCGTCGCTCCAACAGTTCGTGTTTTTTTTTTTTTATTTCCCCTGTTCCTGCTGCCCCCTCTCTGCGCTGCAGTCGGGCCACTGCGTGCTCCTCAGAGAGTCTGTTGGAGCTTATTTGTGCCAGCCATTTGCATACGGGTCAGACTTATAACCAAAGGCAGGAGAACAGGCTTCTTAATAGCCGGAGGGAGATTAGCAAATTGGTATAGAGATGTTGGGACTGCATTGTAAAACTATACCTTAGAGCTTTGAACACTGCAGGGCTTACATTTATCACCATCCAGAGATAGTCTGTAGACCAAAATTGATATCAGCCCCACACTGGACGAATACTCCGGCAGCTTAACTGTTGAGGATACATTTTCTGTACTGGATTATTACCATGAGAGTTTTATCATGGTGATGGACCACTCCCATTATCCCATTGGTGGAAGTTGGTTGTAAAACTTAGATGTCAGTCCTCTTTTCCCTTTGACATTTTTATTTAATGTCAAGGTTGTGTGATGTGATAAATGTGCATGACTTTAAAAGTATTTAAACAGTTTTTGATGAAAAAAGTACAGTTTAATCGACCGGACGCTGTCGACAGCCGTTCAGCGTCATGGTGTGAGTGGAAAAGGTCAGAAATGTCTTCTCCTTTCCATTTTAGCTGTCTTCTATGAATAACCCACACTAACAAAGGCAGCTGTGTCGGCTTTTTCGTCAGGTCTATTTTACAACAGTTTACCTTCCAGTAAAAGTTTTCCAGGAGCAAAATGAGAGGAAAGAATCTTCTAAACAATTAGGTTGCTCTCCTGTGAATTGTGGCTGTGCTGGATTTAAACTTTTTGCTAAGTTTGAATGAATACCCAATGACTTATTGACTAATAACCTTCAGAAGTGGGAAGATTTTATTATTTTAGAACACTCTATAATGTATTGTGTTGAAAATATGAATTCCTCTTCTGGTATTTGTACTCTTTTTACTTAACTTTTAACATCAAATTGGATTTTTCCTTTTCATGCATGAAAATCTCTCTAATTCTTAATACCAATCCTGACATAGCTGATAATTATAAATTATGTTTTTAGGGATATGAATAATCATTGCTGCAAAGTTTAAAAATGAATAATCATGTATTTTTGGGCAGTCTTTTGCATGGGAAAGACATCAGAAAAAGTTAGCAAAAGACACCAACAAAATTTCTTCATTGGTGTAAAACCTGAAGATTTTACATTAAGGGACCTAAAAATCTCAAAGGCAGTATTAATAGTCATTATGTTAATTTAAGCAAATTATTTCTCTTTCTCCAAATACAGAGATCATTACTTTTGTTGCCTCATGCAAAGACACTTATCCTGAGGTTTCCCAGCTCTATTCTGGGATGAAATGAATGCCATTTCCCTCCTGAGCAAGGTGTTGCGCCATCTCTGATGCCTGCTGTCACATGTCCCCGCCATCCAGCCCACCTCTGACCCCAATCACTCACTTCTAATCAGCAGAATCTTTTCATCTTCCCCCCGCTCCCCCATCAGGCTCTTTCCCACTCCAACTAACCCCCGTGCACTGTCTTGTCCTATCAGGCGGGTTTGTCAGCGCCACACTGAGAGTTCCCCGCCTGATTTCTAATTACCGCAGCTCAGGTGATCACTTTCTGTTCTCCTCACACGGGCCTATCGGACACCTTGATCAGCCTCCTGTGGGGCCGGTCCTGGGTGACACATCACACCGAGAAGGGCGATTTATTTAATAATTTTGTCAGTTGCTCAGAAACAAAGCGTCTGATTTGAAGCGTGCTGTTCGTACGAGCATCAAACCAGCATCCATTCAGAAGTTGGGAAGCACCGACTTTGAGACAAAATCTGCTCTGACAGAAGCAGAAACTGGCCATTACCTTCAAACGTGTTCTAAAATATTATCATCCACAAATCTCAAGTTGATTTTCCTTTTGAAAACACATGAAAAATCTTATATTTGGTTAATTCTCTCAGTGGAACCTCTCTGTCAGGATTACACAGCGTGTCTAACAAAAAACTATTAAAACTGTATGTTAACATAGGAACACCTCAATTTCAAACTCACTAATCACCAGATAATACTGAGACAGAAAGGTTCTCAGGGAAAGTTACTAAAGGTTCTGATGACACAAAAAAGCAGACGTTTGTATCGAGTAAACAAAAAAGTCAAGTTATTATCAGACAAAAACAGGCTTTGTTTTCAATAGATAACAGAACAATCAATTTGTGATCTCGAGATAACAGAATAAAACAAATAACTGATGGTGAGAGTGCCCTCAGCTCCCATGATGGATGCTAATACAATGCATTTATCTGGAATAATTTGTAGACATAATGAGTTCACAGAACGATTCTATCATCACCAAAAGGCAGTCTTTTTGAATAATTGATAAACATCTTTCTTGGACGGATGAAGACAAAATAGTAACTAATGGGAAAACGTCTGCATGTACATGAAAAAACGTACAAAAAACCCATTATTTCATCTGTGGATGTCTTTGTATATAAGGGTGTGACTCATTTTGCACAGTCAGTGGACCAACACTAAGCACTTTGAGAAATAACAACAGATTTGAGCAGTACGTGTGTGTTTTGAGATGTAATTGGATCATTATGCAAAATACAAACACCTTATTTCCAATATCTATTCTGAGAATATGGATCACCAGCTCACTCTATGTTATTTTATACTGTTGAATCCCAGAAAGAATCTGAATTTTTCTGCCGTGAATTTCTGTGATTAATTTGTCAATAGTGATTTCATGAATTTGGCCAAGCCCAGGACAGGAGATTAAACTGGTTCCTCTCAACAAGAAGCTGCTATAAAGTGGTATCAAGTATGATTTCATTCCACAGAAAAGGTGTTATCAGTGACAGAGAAGCAGTCTAGAAATAAAAGCTGTTTATCTCTCTTGAAATCACAACATGCTAATGCTCTCAAATACACCAATTAACCCACTGAATCTCATTTGTTTGCTACTTATGCAAAAATAATGTTTTGATTGCAAGCTGAAATATTCATTTTCACGGGGAATAACAACCCTGGAGCTGTTTTCCATTGCTCCCAGTCTTTGTGCGAGTCTTCCATCCTCTGGCAACGGCTGCAAATGAGCTCACAAACCTAAGCGGGAGTCAAATATTGTCTTTGAATGTCTGTTTGTTTTCCACCATTTGTTGAGGAATATAAGACGTGTCCTCCTCTCATCTTTAATATAGTCCAGAGATGCCCATCTGCCCACAACATGAAAATTAAAGGCCATATTTATGCAGGTTTGCCCACCAATGCGAGGTGTTTCTTATAGGAGCTTTTGCTTTTGTTTGAGACTTGTTTAAATAAATTAGTACAACCTGCTCTTTACAGGTTTTGCCAAGCGCCCCATTCCCTTTTCTTGTTTTTCTCTTTTGTGGACACAGTGAGCTCAGTCAGCTGCTCGTGCATGTGAACCCCAGCAGCCCTCCTGTTGGCACGCTTACTCACCAGCTCTCAGCAAGTGCCAGAAATATGGAAATTATTTCCACAGCACAGCGTCCAAAAACAGCCGAGGAAATGTTTCCAAAAACCCGTGTGTTTTTGAAGCAGGGAAGCTAATAAAAAAATCATTTACAGATATATTTGACCAAAGCAGGTCTGGCTCACAAATCAACTGATCCTATTCTTCTCCTGTCTCTTTACAAAAACTCTAACCGTAGGTGTTTACGCTTTTCCCGCGTTCCCCCGTTCACCTGTGGAGTGCAGAAAAGCTCTGTGAGGAGGAGACAGATGAGATAAAAACACTGTCTCCCAGCCGGCCACGGAAACTGTCATCAGCTGCACTCACAGACGTTTGTAGCCGTTCATCATTTAAGGAGCCAGAATGAATCTCCGAAGCCACGTTCGGCGTCTCCGTGTCGGTCTCCCTCCCAGCAGCGCTCGCCAGAGAGTGCCTGCACTCGCAAACATTTCGCATCTCTCTCATTCGATCAAACCGTACTGCCAGTAGGTGTTCAAATGCTTCCAGGCTGTGAGGAGTGCGGAGAGGAACCAGGATGTAGATGCCTCATAAATACAGCCGCCACGCCACTTCTCCCTGACAACCCCCCACCACCCCGGCCTAAAGGCACAGGAAATACCTCCAGCAGCTTACAGCATGCACACAAACACACAAACACAACTTTTCTCTACAACCTTTGTAGCATCTCATGATCAACCAGAAAAAATCAGCTATAAAAAAATGAGAAAAAAGTCATTTTGTGTCATCTTCAAGGCGTTTGTGCATCCAGCTCCCCTCCCCACACACACACACACACACACAGCCCCTCAGAGAGGAAAACATTTAACTGTCAAGAAGGTTGAAAGCAAATAGAAAACTACCTTTTAGCCCTCCATTTGTGTCGAATCACTGATCATCCCGAGTGGGGGATTAAGAGGCATATTGCCCCGTCCCTCCACAACACATTAAACTGGAAATGTGGCGTGAAACTTTTCATCTGAATTAATGATGTCGTCCCCCATTTATTAAGGATGTAAGGGGTATCAGAACATGGAAATGGGAATCAGGAGGGCTTGTAAACTTGCTGATTCAGTCTTCATGAGACTAATTGTAGCCGTGAAGTGCAAACGCTGTAACTTATAACACCAGATTTGAAAGAGGACATTTAGCAAATACAATTAACAATTTTTAATGATGTCATCACTCTAGTCATGCACAATGGTATTTTGCATTACAGGTTTTTTCCTTAATGTAACTTTGTACTTAAATTAATCATTCAGGGACATTTAATGATGTTGAAATTGTGGATAAACGCTAATGTCAATTATCCACGCGAGTCTTTATTCCAAGGAGGATCAGCTAAATCAATTTAGTGTCATCCACAGAAAATGAAAGCACGTTTTATTTAATGAGGCAGTAACTTAAATGTCCTTAAATGTCCTGATAGGTTAGAATTATTTCACCTCATTACAACCATATAACATAAGACCATAACCTCAATATTAAGTTATTTTACATTTGGTGCTCCTTACAATTGTTCAGCTTACTTGTAATTTTTACTTGTAACTATTTGCTATTTTTAGTAAAGCCAAAGTATTAAAGTTTACTGATGGCATGGAGTTAAACATGTATAATATATATGTATTAGATATCTGAATGTGTGGGTAAAACTTGGACGATGGCCTTAATGCCTCGAAGCTGGGCCTCGGTTCAGGGCAGCAGGTCAGGTCTGATGGGTCAGCTAACATCATGTAACTGCTGAATTTTAATCAAGGCCTACAGCCACGGCATAAAAGCAAAACCTGAACAACATCTGCGATGTCTTTTGAAATCCTGCGCGGTGTAGTCGCTGCTTTCTGATAGATTTTTTTTTCTGTCGTGCAAAAGTTAACATGTTAAAAGATGGAGGAACCTGAGTTCAAGCCCCAGAAATTTACAACAAATTTAGAGTCTGAATGAGACAGTTGGAGTGCTTCCCCTGTGGCTCTTTTCCTTTTGTTGCAGCCTCTCGCAGCTCGCAGCTTGGGTAAACATTTTCCTTATCCTGCCTTCACTCTTTAGGCGTCAGAATCTTCCCTCTGACAGGCGCCCACTCGCTCACAGGCTGGGACAGACACTAAATCATATTTGGATGTTTATTTGCTATGCTGGTGTTCCAAAAAATTGCTTCCGCCAACTCCTGCATGGTGTGTGTGGGAGTCCTTAATATTAGGATGAGCACATGTATGCTTTTAGTGAACCGATGAGCCGGAGCCAACAGAAAAGTCTCAGCATTTTCAACTACATTCCCCTCTGCAGAGAGGGGGAAATACATTTAAATACGGGTTGACAGCCTAATTAATAATATGTACTTGTTTCTCTCTGCAGTCCTTTGTGGGGCTCCCCCCACTGTGGATAATGCCTTCCTGATTGGCCGGAAGCGCTCGCACTATGACATCCACTCCGTGGTGCGTTACCAGTGCGCCGACGGCTTCCTGCAGAGGCACATGCCCACCGCTAAGTGCCGTGCCAACGGGAAGTGGGACCGACCTAAAATCGTCTGCATAAGATGTGAGTTCCCCCCCCCCACCCCCATTTCCCAGATTTTCTCAGACTAGACTTCAGGCTCAGGCGTTCGATTTTGTTTATTTTTAGCATCACCAAAGGTCCGAAACTCCAAACCTCCCACATTCGGCGCCCCGAGGCCTTCAGTCACCATGTGCATTCAGGCTTTCCAGCCCTCTTCTCATTA
>JABUIW010000023.1:986402-1100105 GCA_013363375.1 Menidia beryllina
ACCCCCGGTCTTAGCTTTTTCTGTCTCCCATCTACCTACTCGATCCGGTTCCTTTGGACTCAAAATGGGTTCGCGCTGACCTTTTTTGAGGAGGCAAAAAAAAAAAGATAACTTTTGAGTTCCACCCTGAACATTCTTCAGAGAGATGTTTTAGTACCTACTGTAAATATGGATGACATCATTGAAAAAGCCGTATCGAAGTCAGACAAGTCAACGATGACGCGTTGTTGACTTGAGCCTTTTGTCTCTTGAACACACGGTTATTTTTTACGAATACTTAGTGTTTATTTCCTGACTCTGCTGCTTTGGGTTTGCCCCTTTGTAAGACACTGTACCGGAGTCGCAGCGTGGCAAAAGTATTTTGAAACGAATCGAACCGACTTTTGAACCAGAGACAGTTGTGATTGAGGTATTTGATTGTTAGCGTCGTGTCTTCTTGTCAGTGTGAGACAGTTACTTTAGATCAGACGATGAGCCCCCAGAGGAAGGTGGAAAACACGCCGCCGCGCGTCACTCACTGCTCAGGAGCTCTGAGCGGTTTTGAGCGGCTCCCGCTGTGTCAGACATCCACACCTGTCACTGCCAGGGGTTAATCCGCACGTTTGGCGTCACTTTGTCTCAACTCAGCTCAGCTTTCCCCCCTTTTTCCATCATTTGTGTTGTGCCGTATGAATGTGTCTTCTGAAACACTCATGATGATCCAGCGGGGAAAGGTTCCTCTCGTCTGGTTCTCCTTGAATTCGGGGTTTAACTGCTATTTTAGCTTTTCCAGAGTGACTGTATTGTTAAATCACTAAAACTCTTTTACCACCGCGGTAACGCTGTAAAGAGGTGGTCGTCGTTGGCCATGTTGTGGTCGCCGTCATGGAATAATATCATATCGTTAATCAAGTAGCTTTATTTGCATAGATGCACCACGTTTTTTGCTCACACCTCGAGCGAGTCATTTGTTTAATCGTTACCTTGTTAGTTAACTGGATTACTGGGAGATCCGTGGTATCTACATCAGCCATCTTGCCGAGCCTCAAGCACAGGCCATCTATAAGAAATGCACAGAACCACAAGGACAAGCTCCTTTTATTTGTCTGCAGCTGTGAATTTGTGAGACATTCCTAGGCTTGAGGTAGATATTTTCAGATGAGAAATTCAAAGACACGACAGGACGAAAAACTCGTCTTTGTTCTTGCTCTTTTTCTTTAATGAGGCTTTGTTAGCTAGTTAAAGTTCTTAGTGACTGATGTCTTTCTCTCTGTTTGATGAAGCAGGGACTCTGTTGATTATCTCAAGATGTGTTCCAAAAATTGAAGTGCAAGGCCCAGAAGAAACGGGCCGAACGCTTCCATGTCAGACGGTACCTGCACATGCAGAGCAGCTGATGTAATCTGACCGAGAACACATCCCACGCTCGATTACCAAAGTCTTGGCATAACATAATGAATTCGTAACATAGACTTCCCTGAAAGTGCTGTAACACCTTTGGTGTCTTAGAGCAGCTTCCAGCCAGAATTCCTCCCTAATTCTCTAAAAAGAGAGGGCTCTAAGCTGCAAGTAAGTCATTAGTAACTCATTAGTAACTAAAAAAAAGGAAAGAATAGCCTTTTTAAATCATTATTCTTGAAGGAGGTGAATTCAGCTAATGGCATTATCCTGATTCCCTGGGTCTCTTGAGCACGAGGAAGGGTTTTGGAGGCAGCCGCTAGCAGTCGTCGGGATTTACATTTAAAGCGAACACCAAACTGACTTGCCGGCTTAAACCCAATGGCTGTGTCCATCTTCAGATGTAATCTTCGGCTTCATACAAGCGTGCCTCTGTTTGGTCCACATTAGTTTTGAGCAATAAATTATCCTTTGTTAGAAGACAGGAAATGCTAGTCATACTTAAAAGAAGTTAGGCTGGATGCTAAGAATAGGGTTTGTCGCTTGAATGAATAAAACAGAGGCAGGAGGTTTTTCTTCTTAGACAGACAAACAATTCAAAGCAACGGCAGCTTTCAGTGAAGCAGTCTTTGTTGTTCTAAAGACCTCACTAACACACGACATGTGGCCTGTGGGTCCCAGCGTATTTTTCCTGGATAAAAGGGTATTATTTTTTTGATTAAGAGGAACGAGTAAATTATTTCAAAGACAAGCGGTGAGATGGTCACTCCAAACATTCCCTTTATAGTTGGCAGGATTTCATTAGAGCCACCAGTTCAAATATCTTAAAGATCAAAAGACTGGATTGACATTTTCATGCAGTGATCTCCAAAAGCAACCCGCTAATGAGTGTAAAACAGTAAATCCATAGATAGATTTATCTTTAGGAAAAGGAAAAGAAAGATATTAAGATTCTGTTCAGACTTTTGTGAGCTTAGTCTTCAGGTTTTTGGGACAGTAATGGTGACCGAGTCCTCCGATGTCGATGGAATCGGTCAGGAGAGAGTGAGGTTTGGTATTCCTCCGTCTTGTCATGACTTTTCTTGACAGTTCTGAGCTTTAGTTTCATCAGACTATCGTTTCCTTTATGCAGCAAAACGGCTCACAACAAACCCTTTTAATCCACCTCACTGCATGAGAGTTTGAGTGCGCTTGCAAATTTTTGTGGATTTCTCATAAACAGAATAGATTAAAATTGGGTGACACGAAGTCATGTAAGGGAAGAGAGTTAAACCCGTGCACATTCGTTTTCTGCCTTTGTTTGCCTCCTCTCACCTTGGCAATGACAACAATGGTGAACCTGCACCTCTGTATCAGTTTAATTAATCTGCTGCATGCTTAATTAACGAGTCGCATTATCTGCACGGCCGCAGAGATGCGGTGAGAGGGGAAGGGTAATGCCGTCCCGGCTGTCAAAGCCCATTCACTCCGCAGACGTCAGCCTAACGCCAGCCTTCTCCTCCGTTTGGCCACAGGTGAATGAATGATGGGGAGGCCGACAGCACTCAGAGGGGCTAATTGATGGCCAGAAACAGGGTAATTACAGTTGTGTGAAGGTTAAACTTTCTGACAGGACCACCAAAAATGTGATGAAGTGATAAGGAACTGTCCATCCATCCGTTTTCTATCCTGCTTATTCCTGCTGTCATTGGGCGAGAGGCTAAACAAAAGGCAGATGACCAACTTGGGCCAAATTAGGCGAACAACAGAACTGTATGCTTTTAAATCTGTCTCCACCGATTTGTAAAACATGCTAAAAAAAAACTGAATTGAGTCGACTGTTTCTATCATGGGTCTTGAGTGGATATTTAGCTGAGAATATTCTGTCTTCATTTCAAAATTCGAGAGGCCAAAAGCAAAGCAGACAAGCACATAAAGAGCAGCTTATGTGAGCTGTGAACCGAAAGCGTCTTTCCCGGCACAGCCCATGGGACGGGACAAGCCTTCAAAGGTGTCAAACCTTCTGAAAACGTAACTTAAACTCCAACCCTCGGTAGAATTTTTTTTCCCCCTGCAAGCATCAAACACTGTTTGTGTCTCTTCACATTTGACTCTGAATCCTCTCCTCTTCTCACCTTCTCTGTCCGGGGCCCTCAGAGCCCCGAAGGCAGACAAGCAGACAGCTCTGAAGCCTCATTATTTTTGGTTGTTAATTGTAAAGATGAGCAAGTTAAGGGAGGTTCCTGCCGGCGGTCTGCGCCTGAGGGAAGAGCGCTGAAGTCCTCCCTCCCAGCCAGTGGGCCTCTAAGCACCCGTTGTAATGTCATTCTGTCGGTCCTCTGACCCACCACTCATGCTAAAGACTTCAGAGTTCAACAGAGGTGAAACGAGAGCAGGATCAGAGTTAGTGCAACCACTTCTCAGTGCATTTGAAGCTGTGAATATTAGAGTTTGATGGTGGGTGTGCAGTGGCCAATCATAAGCAAAAAGAAGAAGTGTACAGTATTCTACAGTATTACAGTCAGATATCAATGTATATAATGCCAAATAATTGACATATTTTTCCTGCTCAGCAACAAGAGAAGGACATTAATGTTCTCAATATCTCACAAATCCTCAAAAAAGACCTCAATACCCAGCAACTGAACTAAGAATAAGTCCAGAATAAAGGATTTAAAGCAAAATCCTAAAAAGGATTTGTGCGAATAGCACAAATGTTTCTTATTTCTTTGTAGATTAGTTGTCTTTTAACTTGTGTGTTTTGATTGCCGGTTTGAACCATCTCGGTTCAGGTGTGTTTTGGGTTCAGCGTGGTCGGCTTGTTAGTGTGAAACCCTCCTGTCATCGTGTTCTCTTTCAATGCCCAGCTTCACTTCCTTAACACCCCCGTGCACACACACGCTGTAGAAATAGAGGAATTCAACGTTTGACAGGCCTGCCTCGGGGGTTTCGGGATGAGACCGGACCGTCTCTGTTTCCCTTTCTGATTTAATCAAATAATGATGCGGCGGCCATTCGTGGTGTCTCGACTCTTTTTGTTAGCATCACGTTTGCGCGTGTCCAGTTCATTTCCAGCTTTTCCAGAGTGGATATATTCCGAATGGGAGAGCATCTGCTGACGTGGACCTGCTGCCTTAATGGACAGCGCTGGTCAGCGGTGCCCGGCTGATAAGAGCGGTGGAAGCAGCTGTCCTCCCCACTCACACAGACAGACAATTGATTTCACCATTACTCTGTCTGTCCCGGGCTCTTATTAAGTCTGTCGATGGCATTGATGTTGCAGCTGCATCGACTGACCGTTTAATGTTTTCTACATGACAGGAAAATGGCCAGATCTCCTCTGTGTCCTGTGGAAACCCGGGACACGTCTCTCTCTCTCATCTCTCTTTACGTGGTAACGTCATCCCATTTTCATTTTCTCCCCTCAGCTGTTGAGAGACGTCCCCTCTGTTCAGTATCATACCGTGGTGGTATTTGTGTAACATTACATCTTCGCGTGATTCTGAGTTGAGACAATTTATCCTTGTCGGGAAAACGTGGCTATTCGTCTGGGAGGGATGAATGAATGGAGACTGGTTTTAGCAGAAAAAGGGGAAATAAGTGAGACAAACGCAGCTCTGGAACCGATTTCAAATGTCTCTTTTTCTTCTCTGTTGTATTTCCTCTCGCAGGTTTATCTCATCCTTTCCTTGGATTCCATTTGAACTCTGGGTGTGTTTGTTGCTTAGTCTCTCTGGGCCTTATCCACACAGCCTCTGTACATCCAAACCCAGCTCCTCCTCGTTCCTCCTCCACACTCCTCTACCGTTCACACAACGGAATACGGTTGTGAACTACTGCAATAGAACAAAAATAAAGAGCATAAAAACAGAGGTGCTTTGGTCAACACGCACTAGCGGGGGAAGCCAGAAGCAAGGTGATGCTTTGCCTTACAAACAAACATTGTCTTTGGCTCTGGTCCCTGCACGGCGCTTGGGTTTGCAGATAGCCATGCGTTCATTCTGCCTGCCAACACAAACGCAACAGAAACCTGCAGCTTAGGTTGTCACTGGCTGTGTAGATAAGATCCACAAGTATTTATTCATGATTATTGATGTATGTTCTTACGGATTCCAGCCCTGTCATTGTATTATATTCTTTACAAGACAAAATGATCATTAAAGGAAACCCTTGTTTGGATCCTATCTGTCTGATTGGAGTGGTTATTTGTTTCCTGTTCATTTAGTTTATCGAAAGCATTTTTGTTTTTAATGGAAACCGTGATTGTTTTTGCATTACATTCTCTTGTTAGAAAGGGCTGGTCATTAACCCTTTTCAAATATCAATCTATTCTGTTTGGTAATTGTTCCTTGATGCATAATAGTGATAGAGATTGCAGAAAGGAAAGGGAAAGAACAAGAAAAATGAGCCAGTTTATTAAGGCTTTATTAAGGCTCTATTCAAATAGAGAAAGTAGTACTGCCCAGATACCTGGGCTAAAATCAGTTCATTTAACCATGTTAACACACATTTCATCAAATATTACTTTAACTCATGTAGTGTCCAAAAATTTGTGTTTGTCTGGTTTTGATACTGTTTTTCCATTCTCTCTTCTGGTCATGTTTTCTTTCATACAAAGCTCAGTTTGACTTTTTTTAAGTCTCTTTTTGTGATTGATAACAGAGTCTGGGCAAGTGAGCGACCCAGTCAGAAGTAAAAAAGGAGCATATCTTTATTTTATCATCAGATTGACTCAAAAGTGGCTATTTCTGTAACGGCGTCCTTTTTCATCAGGCCTTATAACAGGATTACATTCTCCTTTATTGTGATTATTGTCAGAGATCAGACACAGAGGTCAGATTTGTTCAGTGAATGCATATCTTCGTGAAAATCGACCGGGACTCTGGAGATACACACAGCTCTGTGCACAACACCTCGCAATTCACCTGCGCCGAGGCGCTGGATGCATGCGCGTGTGGCTGGTCGATATCGCAGTGAAAGCGTGTGAATCATGCTGATTATACTGCAAATTAAAGTAAAAGTCTATTTCCTCAAAAGTCATTTGTCCTTCTCTTCAGTATCGACTTTCCTTTTTGTTTTTTCCAAATTTCATAAGGGAGATTGATATCCTAATGTAACTCTGTCACAACAGATGTAAGAGTCGGAGTCCACTTGCTGACATGTTTGGGGACCAATAGGCCAACATGTACTGCTCTGTACACAATATATTAGACAGTATCCCAGCTTGAGTAAAGAAAGAGGTAAAAAGTCAGATCAACTGGAAATCAAAATTGAATTAAATTATCAGATTAGCTTGCAAAGAGAAATAAACTTTTAGCATATATGAATACAATGTGATTCATTAACAATCCTAAATAACTACTGATGTGTGCCTAACAATGGCATTTCTATATCTTGCATATATTCACTCCCAACGTTGGAATAAAGCTGTATTCAAATCTGGGTTGTGTATTTTGTGAGGAGAGAAATATTCTTAACAACTTTCTTTTGACCTTCTCATTCCTAAAAATCTCAATAACTGGTTAACTCTCAATGTGGAAACTATGTCCTCGTTATCATTGTGTTCCTTTGTGGGAGTTTTTAAAAAAAAGTATTCTCAGCCCTTTTTTCTTCTGGGATTAGTTGTCTGGTGAAAAAAGCAAACCACCTGTTTGACCTCCATGTGCTTTAATAGATAAGTGTCCAAATCTCTGCAGAGGCTGGATACGTCCCCCCCTGTGCCAACATATGAATAAAACGGATGCAATTTCCCCCCCCTTTTTTCTTTTCTTTATACATTCCAACAACTTCTGGCTGAAGCAGCAAAGTGGGTTGCCAAGGGCAAATCCCTCAGAGGCACCACAGGAAAAGTGTAGGACGAAGGAAGAAGGGGAGAGGAGCGAGAGGAAAGACGAGCGAGTGGGATCAAAGGAACGAACGAAGATGGTGGAAATCAGAAGAGTGAGTCTGATTTGGCAGCGAACCGTTTCTGAATACATTTCCTGTTTGACTGTGTAAACTGACCTTCACTTCACAGCTTTTTAGCTCATGAGTGGATGGCTGCGGCCCCCCTTTGTCTCCAGTGGTAGCACACCTTCCAACTATGTGTGTCATTCTCCTTTCTCTCCATATTTCCACTTAAAAGAAGTGAGTAGCTTGTTTAATTATCATTTTGAAACACAGGAAGAAGCCACGATGCTGGGTTGTGTGTTCCAATCAGTCACACTGGTATAGAGTCTGCATTATGGCATGCTGAGAGATGTTTTCAGCCCAGGTCTGTGAATTCAGGGCACGGCACCCGTTCGGTCTGCTTACTGGGGGATTTTCTCCTCGATTCGGATCTGAAAATGACCTCCAGCTTTCTTCAGATTCGTCTCAGCGGCCGACACTCGCTCTGACACGTCCCCAAAGCTTACAGACACACAGCCCAGATCCCTCTCACAGAACTTTCTCAGATAAAGCGACCGGAGGAATAAGAGGCACGCTATTCATAGCCCAGATTTATCCATCTCATTATGCAACTTTGAGATGAGCAGATAAATTAAAGGCCTGAAAAGAGTGCTCATCATAACCTTGTTCCCGGGTCGATATCAGGCCCATCTGGCAGGCGTGGCGGATCGATTGGGATCCTCGGCATTATCCTGTATTATCGTTTAATGACACTGCCAAAGTTCAAGAAGATTATGAAAATCAACAAGGGCTTTTAGCATCATCTTAGGCCCGACACTCTCTCGCTCAACCCCCGAGTCATCCGGAATTAGTTTTTATCTTCCAATCAACATTAAAGCCGGCGGGGCAAAAACACATGTGTGCAGTCTGTAAACGCTCACGCGGAAAAGAGATTAACGTGCTCCTCGGCTCTGTTTGTCTTCCTCAAACAAACTGCTGCCAGGTTGTCGGAGAGCCCGATGACGGTCCGTTTTTACGACGGCCCGTGAATCTGCACGCGCGTCCGTCTGAGTGGCGGCGCCCTGAAGACGGAGAGGTGCCATCTCACCAACCTCTTACAGTTTTACGTGCGTGTGCATGAATCAGTCGTGGGGAGGAAAATCCAGACAAGATCTGATGATCTGCAAGTGGGGCTTCGGGTTGGATTTAGAACATTTGTTAAGAGGGCTAAAAAGTTATTCAGTCCAAAAAAAACTGCAGTCTGTGAAGTACTGGGCGGGTTTCAAAGTGAAAACCCCTGAGGAATGAGCGGGACCAGACTAATACATGGTTTGCCGTGTAAATGCATCCCATTTGATATTTCCGATAGCTCAAACTGACCATCTGTGTGTCACTGGGTCAGCTGACCAATGTGAGGGCTCTTTGAGGCAGCGCTCCCTCACCCTGGTCCTCAAGGTACACTCCCTGGATGTTTCCCACCTGTTCTTCTTAACTTTTCATTTGGTTCAGATATCCTCACTGATGTAAGGAAGGCCGAGTTTGGATCTCCTCCTTACTCACTTTAGGAGTTATTCATTTTGCTTTTCCAAGCCTAAGTAGAGATACATTTACCACTCATTTCTGTCTAAATCAATTACCACACAGACACAAAGTTTAATCATTCTTCTTTAGATAGTTCCTATTATCCAACAATCCAGCGTAAACCGAGCATTAATGATGATGAAGAAAGCAATAGCGTGGTACTTAAATATCCATATATGCAATCCTAAGTATGTCTGTATTTTTTCTATTTATTCGTCATTTTTCAAAAGTAGTCCAATAGTAAAGGGACTGAAGAGAAGAGAGGTGAAGCTGTCTCAAATCCAGGCCTGAGCATGAGTCATTTGGTAGTCAACTCTCACTCCACCGCCTCCGCACAAGGCCTGAGTTATTTGTTGATTAGCCAGCGTGATGGATTGAGGCGTGCTTGTCACGTTATCTGTCGGTGAAGGCGGTTCATCTTTATCCACGGAAGAAAGACGAAATGTAGCCGGTGTTGTTTGGTTTTGGGGAATAAATTGGACACAGCTGGACCGACATAAAATGAAGCACGAGTCTTCGCACCTGCTTTATTTTCGGATTGCTTTCACTCAGGAGGAGTCCGCGGAATATGCCGTCGTCTACAAGGTCATCAATAAATCAGGCAGCAGTGCTCAGTGGGGGTGCCCATGATCGCAGGTGGAATATGTAATAAATCAGAAGGCCTCTCGCTACTGAAGGGTTACTGCGTCCACACCACACAACACGACCTTGTTCACCCGATTCTTTAGTTGGAAACCTGAGAATAAACCAGAGTCGATCAAGAGTAAAAATGGACATTTATTGGGTCACAGGTAAAGTATTTCAGCGCTGGGCTCTTCACAGAGGAAACCTCTCTCTCAGGGTCGCAGTCGGCAAAGAGCCCTGAGATCTGGGTGTGATGGGTGTTAGTCTCCTGGGCTGGGCACACCCCTCAAAAGGAGACAACCAAGTCCTATTGGTTAGTTATCTCTAAGACTAACAAGCCAGGTCGTAAATTCATGTTGATGACATTGGAATGTGGTACCACAATGTGTGTGTGTGTGTGTTGACTTAAAGACGTGGATCTAATGCAACAGAGAAAGAGGATAGAAAGAAAAGGAGAGAACAAAGAGAATCTGTGGTTACGGCCAGAGACTTCAACACAAAATATAGTTATAATATAAAATGAAACAATCAGTAATATGCATAGATCATGTGATAGCAAACAATGCAAAAGTGTGTATTTATAACCAAATCCTAACAGGAAGTGAGCTGTGGGAGCCCTTTGTGACAGCGGCTAGATAAGGCCCACTGGTTTATATACGTCTGGATCCGTCCAGCTCCAGCAGGGCTACAATAGCCCGCTGACCAGCCAGTGTCAATATTTAGGGCAGGGGATGATATCCGAGTCCTGGTGAAGGCACACACCTTTCTGGTTTCAAGACTTTTCTCCACCTCTCATTTCTTTTGCCTTAATTTCTTTCCCCCGAACCACTTTCTTCCGCAAATACTATCTCCCCAATGCACACTTTTTTCTCTCCGCCGCCTTTAACCCACCATCCTTTTACCCTTGCTTTATAAAGTTTTCATTAACTTTCAACTTTCAGAGGAAACAACCAGCGCTGCTGCTTGATGTGCGAGAATGACAACAAAGCAGCCAGAGAGAGCTGAGGGGCAGCTCTGTGCCGAAGCCAAGGCACACTTTTCATTCCACATATCTCTACTGAAGGGCAAGCCCTGCTAACCATCAGCCTCCAGAGCACTCTATTAACTCCGAACCACTGCCTGCTTCCTATTCCCCTCTCACTGGGAAAAAAAAACTCTCACAATTCGGCCATTTACACATGTACACAAACCTTTAATGAATAATAAATATCAGCAGCAGCGAGCAGGAGCTGAACTGAACCCAGAGTGTTTGAGGTACTAATGGAAATCATTCGGGGAGAGTCATTTTTATAAGTACTTTCCATGGGCTACTGGTGTACGGACACAGGTTTTGTTTGTATGCTCAGTCATGACAAAGTTGGGGGCAGATGTGAGATTAAACTCGGTGATTAAAAGCTCTGCATTGATTTTTTACTCTGCAATGTGCACATACTGTGAATTTATTATGTACTGCAGCTTCTTAAAAAGTTCGAAGGCTTAGCTGAGGAAGGCGTGATTATGTTTACAATGAGGTTTAAAGTTTCTGGTTTAAAATGATCCAAGTAATTGTACCGAGAGCAGCGGTTTAAAGCGCAACACCGTACACATTAACAGGGTGATGAGTGCTCATCGTTTGCAGACAGCACAGAGTGTACAAGGCTGGCTTCAGAAAGCTGTGAGACATGTTGAAAAAGCAACAAATTAGTCACAGCCATTGTTTCCTGATTAAGCCTTTCGCAGCACATTTTTCAGATTTGTCTCTGCTTTGCCTTGATTATTTCTGACGTGCTGAACCTGCACTTGAAGCTCCATTTTGGATTTGACCTCCCGTCTCCTCCCTTTGCTTCCTTTGTCTAAGACCCTCAACTCTTGAGTTATATTTATTTACCTTCGTGTTGTGGTTTCTTGTGTCCTTCTGTCAGCCCTCAAACTTACAGGATGCTTTCTGCATCACTGGAGCTTTTAACACCTTGATTTTACTTCCCTCTGATGTGGGGCTGAGCTGTAACATCAGGCTCCGAGTCACATCAGTTCAGCCTAAAGAAAGAGGTCAACATTGCATTTGTAAAGGATCTAAATGTGGTAATGTGGAACCCTGAGCTGGCGTACCTTTGGTGTATTTTAGGAAGGCCTGACGCTGGTTTGGGCCGATATTCAGGTTGTTGACAGCGAGTGACCTCACTTCTAACAGAGTGACTTCAGACTGCGTTTGCTGTGTACTGGTTGTGTCACTTTAGCTTTGCCCTGAAACTGAGAAGATTTATTTACCTTTGATTCCATTGGACACCCAAAAAACTTTTTTCAGGTCATGCGTACTGAAAAGTTACTGAGTTGGTACTGGTTTAACAAGCTAAGAAGTCCTTCGAAATAGTTTTTTTTCCTGCTTTTCATTCAAGCCTTTTGTAAGAACGGGATTCTTAGAATGGTCCATTGCTTTCTCCTTTTACTTATATTCTAAAGTGTCTGCGAATATGAAGCTGTCAGTAATAATAAAAAAAATAACACAGGGTTATGAGACAGGGCTATTTTTTAAACCTCTGATATATTTACCCAAATGATGCAGTACATGTGACTAATGACAACACCGTCAGAGCCATTTGACTCACACTCTCCTGTATCCCTGTTGCTCAAATGGAGAAGAGCTTTGCGTCAAAGCTGAACATGGAACAACTGAGTGACAAAATCTGTCAAAAGACTAGATGTGTCATTTGTGTGAGCTGAAGAAAAAAAGTCAATCAGCGTTAATCAGGGAGATGGAGGGTGATCCGACAAGGTATTAATGCACCTGTTAGCCACAGAATAGCACATATAAGCCCTCACAACATTTAGTGGAATTTATTTCATCACCGTGTTTGGCCAGTGTTTCATTTCGCCGTACTTATTCCACCTCTGTGTCACTTTAACCCTACTTCTGTCTCTGTCTTAGTGTTGTTTGTAGGCCCAGACCTCTGTCACCGGCTGATAAATGAGAGCTGTCCCGGCTGCTGTACACTAGATTGTGAGGCAATCCTCTGTTGTCATAAGGTCACCTAATTTAATTTCAAGCTCAGAGAAAGAGATTACAAAGCCTGATTGAATGAAGACACTACTGTCATCCTCTGAGCAAACCAGTATAAAGGAGTCACTTTATTGCAGCAGCATATTTTTCCTGTCTGTTCTCTCTGTCATTGCCTCAAATCTTTGTTCAATTAGGTGGTTGTGGAGAAGCTTTAATTAAGCTTTAATGTTTTGCCCCATGAGGACTGTCTTGTTGAGTTTGCCATCTGTGGAGTGTGCTCATTTGTTTACTTGGTTGGCCCAATTTATGGGTACTGTTACTGTTTCCTTACAAACAAAAGCAATCTGCATGTGTGTATTTCTACTTCTCAAAGAGAGGAAAGCGCTGTCTGCTGGTTGCCATGACTTTCAACATACATAACATTCATTTTGCATTTTAAATGTCATACAAAGTTCATTTCAATTAGAACCACCACCATAAACCCATTGAAAAAAATCAAACAGGATTTATTGCTCGTTAATCTAGTGTCTGTAACTCTATATTTATGCAGAATTGCAAATTAAAAGGTTTGTGGAGAGTGGTTTGGAGTACTCAGTAGCATAAATAATGATCAGGGGTGACTCAGAATCTTTATGTCTTCTAAATTATAGAGCAGCACAAATCAGTCAAAAAGCAGCAAATGTCTTTACACCTCAAGTTCATCAATAATTGATTCGATGTTGAGGGACTTGCCGTGAACAATATCATATTACGTGCAGCTGGTTGCTATGGCGATGATATGGTTTGTTGTGCTCTGTTGGCTCCACACCAGCGTGCTCCCACTCAGCGTTCAGTGCTCAGCAGATACTCAAACATGTGAGTCAGAGAGAGGTACAATCTGCACAATTAAGAATGTATTACTCAACAATGGCACCTGCTCACATAATGGATTCATGACTTCTAATTATGCCTAAAAAGCATACAAGAGTAAATGTGTCTGGGATCTTATTAGACGATGAAAATCAGCATCAAGACTTTTGAAGGCAGAGTTTTGTGAGGCCGAAGAAGGTTTTCAAACCAGCTGACTGTCTATCTACCATGAGTAGGCAGTTGTGCTGCTTTAATTTGGTAATACATAGTTTATATATCCCTATAATGCCCTATTTATTGCATTTAATGCATGCATTAATACATTTCTGAATATTTTGTTCAAAACTCTGTTTAACTGTTTTTTTATTGCATTTCAGTTCACAGAGAAGAAATTCATTAAATTTGAGACATACTAATAATTTTTTTAACACATTCCCAACTTTCTGTAATACAATTGGTTCTTATTTTAGTACCCTTTAAATAATCTTGGCCAGCTAAAAATCTATGAGAAATATTTCATTCTAACTGTGGTTTCAGTGCTTGAGTTAAACTTTTTATTTAGTTAATAAAAGGTGGTTATTACTTCCCACAGCTGAATTATAAAAACTACTCCACGGCTTGACTGCTATCATTTTTCAGTCATGAACACCTGTGTCCTCCAAATTTACCCTCGACAGGGCACTAGTTCTATTAATACGTTATATAACCGTGTTTTTGTAAACCTCCAAACCGCCTTGGATTTTAAAAAAAACAACACAAAACACACATTCAAACAGTTTATTTTTCCTCTCAAACATCCATCCATTGCATAGTTGCAAACCCTCGCTGTGATTTAGGTCATTTTGCTGAATGTGAGGTAAACAAGAACTATTGGAGCTTTGCATTTTTTGCTGATCTAGGCGGAAACTCTCAGCCAAACAATACATGCATGCTTTAGGTTGAACTAATGTGCTACCATAAAATAGATCTCTTTGCATTGACTGTGCGAACACCTCGGGCCTGGTGCAATATTCCTCATCAACGCATTCGGATTACCTGAAGACATTTCCAATCAAGTATGAAAGGCAGAGACAAGCAGTCAGACTCAAAACAGACAAGTCATCAAGGTTTTTTTTTTTTTCCCAGACAATCAGGCAGACATTACAAACAGATGTTTCATCCAAGCAACTGGGACTGGCTCTGCAGCTCAGAGCTGAACAGTCAGAAACAAACACGTGAGCGAGACCGTTAATGGCAGACTCCCCCGTCTGGCGTGTGCCTGAGCGATGATCAAGCTGCTGTTTAATCAAACCATTTTCAAGGTGACAGATTTGTGCTAACTCACTGTTAAGTGTGATTGACTGACTACAGGACGGATCGCCCTAATAAAGATGTCCCCCTTAATTTTACGCGGCGTCTCTTCATCTCCTGACGAGTGTGCAGTATTTTGTCTGTGGGTGTCTGACGTTAAAGCGATGAATGGAGTCTAGCTGCGAGGTGACTAATGCAGTCAAATCTAAACTGACGTGATCACCCGGTTTCCCGGCTCTACCACTTTAAATGGCCACCGTGGCATTCATGGGAATGCTGTTGCTGCTCTTCCACCCTAGCGGACTATCTTTGGGCCCTTTGGTCACTTTGGGACGGCCCGCCGTTTCGTCTTTGTTCTCGCGGAAGCAGTAGACTCCGTAGAGGCGGAATTTTTTGTCGGGGAAGCCCAGGTGTCGCACCCCCGGCTGGGGTCCTCCGCAGCGAGCGCGGGGGTTCACTATGGGGTACCGGATGCTGCCGTCCTCCAGCCAGCCGGCCTCGCACCTGTCCAGCAGCTGGAACTTCCAGGCCGCGTACAGCTGGCCCACTTTGGCCACCGCCGAACCGTCTCGCACGCACGCCTTCGCCGCCTCCGCATAGTTCACCTTCTTGAAGCGTTTGAGGAAGTACACGTTGCCTGAAAGTTGGAAAGGGATGAGAAGCGTTAGACGGTCAGGCAAAAAGGTGGACGAGAACTGGGCCAAGCATTGTCTGAGAGAGGAAGAGGCAAAAGGAAATGGGAGACTGAGACTATTTTAGCCTCGAGGGGCAGATTTTCTCTGGCCTCTTTGTCTGGTTGTGTTCAGAATACATATTCAATCCAACCACTGCTTAATACTGAAAGGCAGTCCCGGGTGCTAAAGGATAAACCAACTCAAAAATAACTCAAAAAGCTTCACGTTCGGCTTTCATCTCACCCCCGGGGGAGACTTTGGCCACTGTTAAGGAACTGGTACCCATCCTGGTTTCAATTGTCTGAAGTGAGGCCAATCAAATCTTATCAAAGGCTGTAAACGGTTCCGCCATAACTGAGAATTTGCTCATTTTTCTCCACAACTGTTTATGAAAATCCCGTCTGCAGCTGCGGTGCTGTACCTGCCTCATTTCATTGATTTTATGCTCATTTATGTGACTGGTAACTACCAGAGAGGCATCATATTGTCTCGCGTGTCCCTGGGGGATTTTCACTAAATGCCTTCCAGCTGTACTGAGGCTCGGTGTCGGCCGGGACCACTGCTGAAACCTCCTGGCCACAACAGACAATCTGAAGTAATTAACACACAAGGGAGGCAACGAACAGTCAAACAATATTTTTCCCACTGAGGAGACGGCTTTGTTCTTCATCCCAGTGCAAACCCTGACTTTTTTTTTATTTAAACAGCACTGTCCTCTGATACGATTTGTGTCGTTTCATAGTTGCCTTCTTCACATTTGTGACAACGGATTTGAATTCATATTCAAATTCAAAAAGCACAGTTCAGGTTTTAAACTGAAAAACTGTTTCTCTTAAAGAAAAACTTCAAGGTTGTCACACCAGCAATTCCCTGTGCTATTCCCAAATATTCTATTTCATCCATGCAATCAATTTGCTAATGTTAAAAGTGTATCTAAAACCAACTCAGATGTTGTGTAACGTGCATGATGTCAGATTTTGTCCCCCCACCCCAAGGACTACAAAACTTTAATGTGGTAAAATAAAAACTAACGCAGCCTCTTACTCCCCAAACTTTCTCAAAGCTCTTGAACCTAGAGGTGGCATGTGCAGACGCTCTACTGGGAATGTGAGGAAAATCAAAGGACCGAGAGATGAAAGGAAACGCCTGGCACCCGGAGGACACAGCAGTCCTTACAGAACTGAGTCTAAACAGTCTGATTTGAATCCAATGGCCTCAGGCCGGCAAGATCACAGGCAGAGATCAGAGAAATAGGCCTTGTGTCCCTCTTGTCCAACACCCCAGATACATCCTCTTACTATACAGTAGTAAAACAACTCATACCAAAGTCAAACTCAGACGTTCAGACCCAGCATGTTAGTCTGGTCATTTGTATGAGGTGAATAATCATGCAGCTGGTCCATAAAGTTTTGCGGATTATCAGACATGTGCATGCGGGTGCATCTGCCTAATCGATGTATCTCTCTGTTTCTAACCATTGAGCTTGGAAGTGAAGCAGAACGCATCGTAGCGCTCCTCATCCTTGTGCCGGTAGCCATAGTTACGGACGCCAGCTGGGGTGTCCTTACGACCGCACTCGTCTCTGGGATGGGAGATGGGATACTGGACTGAGCCGTCCTCCAGCCACCCGGCGTTACACCAGTCCAGCCCTTCCAGCCAGGCCTGTGGGGGAGGATAAGGCACGTTTGTGGACTAAAAATGTATTAAAAAGAGGACAGGAGTTGCTTTATCTCCTCTACTATAACTCCATAACTCTGACACTTAACGGCCTAGACCTCTTTGCATCGAGAGGATGGACCAGCAGTAAAATCCCTCGTCTGTTTATATGCGCGGGCTATAATTTCAGACTCTTTGCTGCAGTAATATTTTTACAGCCGCAGCAAGTGCGTAGTTACGATTTAAAGAGCGGCCAGTGAATGAAAGCAAAGGGAAAGATGTGATCTGCGATGCCCATTCTACGCCCTCTAATCTGAGAAATGGAGTGAAAAACTGAGTCAAGAGCAGAGTGTGAGTTCACTTTGTGCAGCTGGGAATGAGAGGCCAAGATGGCGTCCTGGTGTTTGCAGGCATCCTCTGCCTGGTGGTAGTTGAGCTTATATCGTCCTTCACGGGGGTAGTAGGGAAAAACCACTCCTACAGGCAGAAGAAACACACACAGTTAGGCTAAAGCAGCATGTTGTACTCACATACTTGTCCTGCTGTCCAAAATATACAACGTGTTTGATAGATGTCATTAAAAATGCCACCAGACGTTAAATGCTCTAACAAAAAGCTGATAGTTAAACACATGGTGGTGTTACATTGGCATGTATCAGTGGGTAAAACCATCTTTTTCCCCTAATAAACAATTATAATATATTATTGTTAACTCTTCCTTGGGGGTTTCACAGTAGATTCATCTAGTACTCTTTACCCAGCAGGTAATAAACTGCCATTTTTATCAAAATACACAAGTCCAAACACAGAATAAGTGAGGTTTTTCCCTTCTTATTTGCCCACTTTGTGAAGAAATGTCAAATTCTCTGGTGTGGCGGTGTCTGATTTGTCAAACAAGCCTGATACTTTATCAAAGACCTCATAAAGTAAACTAGGAATAATAAGAAAAAATAAAACCTTCTGCATGAACCAGCTTCCTGACCTTCTAAGTCAAGGTTGACAAATCCCGTGTCGTCCTCCATGTCGTTAGTGACCTCGCACTCGTAGCGCCCGTAGTCCTCCAGGGTGACATTTTGGATGATCACTGAGGCGTCGCCTGGTCCTGCCTCCTCAAAAAACACTCGTCCTCGGTACGAGCCGAACACACGCTGCTGCCTGGGGAAATTGAATAGGCCCGTTGACCCTTCAAACACTTATTACAGCGAGCAAACAATCTGACGGGGACAAGGTCCCACCTCTGCCAGTGAACTGCGCACAACACAATTCATTTTATGGCTTCATGAAAAGATCAGCTCGGGTGTCCGGAGTTGATCCTATTTGGGCCGTTGTCCAGCAGGTTTTTGGACGTTTCCGTGGCCTCAATACGCCTGATTCACGTCAGAGTGCTTTTGTAAAGCTTTTGAGCTGAACAATTTAATCAGAATCAGGTGTGTTGAATCTGGGAAACTTCTCAAACCTGTAGGACGGCGGACCAGAGAGGATCAGAGTTGGACACCCCTGAGCTGAATGGACAGACTATTTCAAAAAGGTGCGAGCCACAAAAGCAACCTGCTGTGAATGGAAACTAAAGAGTTAAACTGATTGAAAGAACGACTGATTGAAAGAAAACGACAGAGCAGAACTTACTTTCCGAGTGCCACGAAAACGTCCTCAAACTGCAGGGCATCGGTCACTTTGGTCCATTTAATCCGAATGCGAGCGGGATCGGAGTTCTCCGGCTCGTGGTGAAATCTGCAGGGCAGAGTGATGGAGCCACCTCGGTGTGTCACCACCTTACCAGGAGCTGTCTGTACAATCACAGCTCCGGTGTCGTCCTCTGAGGGAAGAGAGAGAAAGATGGAAGACTCTGTCTCAACGCGCCGGGCTGATTTAATCAAAATGAAAATTCTTTTTATCTTAAAGTTGATTTGCTCCCTTTTATGGATTTTTAGACGTTTTTATTGACTCAGATAGCTATCTTGTCCAGTTTGTTGGATTCTTAACTCTGTTTGGAGAATAAGTAACGTTGAAAATGTGGTTCCACATTACCATGAAATATGTGCAGTTACAACTTTCAGTGCTGTTTGAAATTTTCCTCGAGGAACTCTATCTGTGGTCTGTCACTGCTCATAAGCAATGGCAGGGGTCTTTCTCGTCCACCAAAAGGATCCAGCTTGAAAAAAAGTCCCTCACCTTCCAGGTTATCCACTACAAAATCTGAACTCCCCCTCATCTAGACAGTTACATCTCATTCCCGTTTTACCAGACATTTGCTTGACTGTGTCATCAAAATGTAAACATTTATTAAACAGCTGGAAGAGGCTTTGTGCAATGTTGTGACCTGATAGTGGCACCTACAATTATCCACGGCACACGGCAATTACTCCCTTCACAGATATGCAAACTTGCTCATCAGCCATGAAACAACCAACGAAAGTGTGGTGTTCAACAACAACTTCGAGCACTTTTTTTTTCATGCTGTAAAGTTTGCGTTGCCGTGCAGGGTTGGGACAACTGGCGACCTGTCCAGAGGTGTGTCTCAGCCCCACACAAGCCTGCCAGTAATAAATAATATAGAAAATGGATGGATTTATGCATCTAGCAGAAAGTAGGTCTGTTTATGTGCATGTTTTGCATTTTCACATAAAATCATGTGAAATGCATGAAAATGAACCTACAACCCAACTTTCCAGATGTGGATCGTGGGTGTTTGTACCCCAGAGGTGCACTGTTGTTTGATATTAATGTACTGAATTAAAGGCCTCCAAAACATTTGTCTTCTAAATGACCAAGAGTCATCATAGGTTATTACTAGTGTCCTCACAGACTGTAAAGTTACCACCCATGCTGCACCAATGTCTACGCATCCCCATTGGGCTTACTAAAGACCTGTGACATCGTATTCACAGGCCTATATTTCCAAGGCAACTCTAATAATTAGGAAATAAACATTGTAATAGAACATTTTTCCTTCTTTAATGTGGAGATCTATGAGTTGCAGAGCTCAGGAGAAATTTTTCTAAGCATGTTTTTTCTCGTTTTCAGTGGTGACTTACATACATGCAAAAGTAGTAAGCTTATATGTGAGGAAAGTATTTTTCCACACGGTATCTTAAACGTAAAGAGGACCCGAGGTCGTCTTTACCATGCAGATGTGCAGTTTCAGAAAGTCCTCACCAAGAACATGAACCACTTTTCTCCTTCCTTTTTCAGTGTCAGTGGGCAGGGAATACACTGAGAGGGCAGAGGCCAAGATGAGCAGCAAAAGGGACATTTTCTCAAAGATCCCAGGCCCCAGCTGTTTTGCAAACTGCAGGAAATGAACAAAGAAGGAGGAAGGCCACTGGCTCACTCACAAGAGAGACAACTGGACAACACAGTATGATTCTAGGGGTAAAATCAAAACTTAGAAAATAACATAAAGAATAAAGGTTTTTCTAGGAAAAACACCAATGTACATGCAGACTATAATAGTTAAATGCTTTTTGAGGACTATATCCTTATAAAAAAAATAGGAAATTCAAGTGGGTACAATATCAGTGATGGTAAGACTCATAAAACACCAAAGAGCTCCAATTTTAAGGATAAAATACATTCAAACTAACAAGTTTAGGGTTAGTAAAAAGACTGTGGACTTCTAATAACTTTGGCTTTCACAGTGAAATCATTGCCATACTAGCAATGACAGGTTCCTTCACATGAAAGCAAACTTAACACTTTAGTATTATTTTCTGGAGAAAAACCCAGATATGTTTGGAAATATTTGGACAAACATAGGCTTAGCTCTGTAGAATGCAATTAGAGGACTATCATGCAAACGGGAGCCACAACAAACTCCAACTCCTCTTGTTATTGTTCATATCAAGGCCCAGGCACAGAACACAGCAAACAAGATCCGACTATGATGAAAGGCCCCCCTGCTGTGCCTTTCTGTGTCTGTGTGGTGCAGAAGGGGATGACAGGCCATCTGCATAATCTAGAAAGGCAAACTGAAGAAAAGCATTGATGCAGAGCCTGCTTTTGTTCACTTTTTGATATTCAGCACAGTTATAATGGCGTTTAATATTGATATGTTTTTGGATTTTATTTGATTTATCAAAGATTGTTTTTATTTTCTACCTTAATATTTTTAAAAAAGTATTTAAACTTAATGCATTAAAAAGTTACAGTAACATTTTTATTTAAAGTGTCCAATGCAAGGAATCCATCCAAGGTTTCTTTGCAGGAAAAGTCATCTTGGATGTCACTTTTGCTTTTGAGGGTGAAGTACTTGGTTGGTTGTACATATTTGTATATATTTGTGTGACAACAGTGGCAGTCCTGTATCACATTGATGTATGAAACATCCCTCTGAAAAGCCAAACCGTGAAAACCAGTCCACAGGACGGTATTCAGACCTTATTTCGAATTGGATAATGTCATCATAAAGGCAAAAAGAAAAGTATCTAGACTGTATTGTGTGGCTGCGCTCACTGATGGAGGTCTGCATTATCAGCATCCGGCTCGGACAATCGGCTCCTACGACACAGTGCTGCTGCATTTTATGAATTCTTCCCATGGATTCAGGCCCCGGTGAATCGACCGTAAAAAGAGGCTAGTTAACATGCACATTAGGCTCTATAAACAGCTCTATTGCTTCATTCTCTCAAGGTTAGCACAGGGATCCTCCCTGCAGCAGGGCGTCAGAGCTACAGAGCACAACCAAAGGAACAGAGCAGAGCAGAGTCATTTCAACTTACCATGGCTATCACAACAGGATTTGAAGATGCTCCACTATGAAGCGTTTAAGTCCTCACTCAGGTTAAATGCCGTTCTGCAGCAGCCTCTCTTCCCCCCTCCTCCATAGCTGCTCTCTCACACTGCAGGGGAAACACCGGTGTTTGTGGGTCCTGCAGTGCTCCGATGACGCAGCACACATTTGTCTGCACACTCTGAGTCTGTGTGTTACTGAGGCCCACGGATATCACATCACCTCACGCCGTCACACTGTTTCTCTGCCCTCATGGGAACAAAAACAACACATCAATCAAAGAAATGTTGCAGCCACAAAAAAAGGAAATTTATCAAAAACTGAAAATTAAGATTATTTTCATTCGACATTTGTGGCCGAGGAGGAGTCAAACTTGAACACACACAGTAAAATAGTTTTTTTGTTTGTTTATTTTATTTCAAGAATGAGAGTTCATGAGGATCTTAGGTAAAATTCTGCTGCAATGAGTTGGTTTCACTGACCAGGCAACTCTGGGGCTCTGTATGAATCAGTATCATTTGATTGGATTTTATTGGAATAGGATTGTGGTGTGTTTGTAAAATTGGACACTTTGTTAGAATTGTAGCTGATACTGATTTGAGGCAGCTGCCCTGTTAAACCGTCAAACATTACGTATCAACATTGCGATGATGGCGGCATTCTGGCTACGATGCAGCAAATATTCAGTGGACTGGTGTGACTCCTGGAGCAGCAAATGTAGACCCATAACTAGTGTGCAGCTCCCCAACTTGATGCGGCAGTCTCAGGCATCTACCCTTCTACACTGTAGAATCTACAGGACCAGCCCCATCAACCTGATCTCAATAACGGCATGGTACTGATTTGTGGAAATGGGAAATTTAAGGTTGACAAGAACAACAGAGACTGTTTGCATTCATGGCAGCTGATTTTAATGTGCATTGTGGAGGGATACATCTTTACATCCTGATTCAAGAAAAAAATAGAGGAAAAATAGACTCTTTTTTTGTCTGAAGTCTTCAGACATCAGTATCGTTTTGGCCTTTGTCAGTTGATATGCGTAAATGTGCTGCTAAGACATTTTCATATGCATGTGAAACACCCCAAAACTGCAGAAAACCTGAGTCACGCTTTAAAACAGAGAGGCTGATCCATCGTCCCGCCTTATACATCCACCAACCTTAGTTCCTCTCATTGAAACCAATGCTCAGGTAAGGAGCTGGGCCTGGATATTTCACATGGACAATGTCACAAACTGAGAGTGAATGTACTTTCATTTTAATTTAACAGTTCCCCTCCAGTGTGTCCATCCTCCCAGTGTGAACGGTTCAGTTATTGTTTTCATCGCCACAGCTCTTCCGCTCTCTGCACAGCCAGATGGACATCTGCAGTAGAGATCCCCCATGACTCTCCTCATGGCGGTACATAGCTGCTTGGAGGAGGCGCATTTTGATTTAAAGCCTCTGTCACACACACTGGTAGCATGTGGAAGCAAGAGCACTGCTTCGGAAGAGAGAATGAAATGAGTGCGCCTATCTATCTGCCTATCTTGGCCCAGTGCACGGCAAACTATGAGGGATAATTACTCCTGAGTGGGCTGCTCTTATTGATGGGCAGAAGATGAAGTGAGTCTTGCCCTGCGTTTTTTTAGACAGCTTTATCCGACCGCATTCATCACGGTCAGGAAAATGCATTGTCACATTAAAACCGTGCCCCTTCTATTACATATAATAAGGTTTTCTTTGTTCGGCCTGAGAAAAATAGTGATGGTCCCATCAGTGATGTTTCACTTGATTAAAAGTAAGAGAAAACTCGATTTTATTGAGTCACTTGATTCAATGTAAAGATGATTTGATGTCTTCATATAAAGAGTTTGAGCTGGAGCAGACCATTTCCAGGGCCACCTAGATAGAGCACCCACCTTTTCCGAAACAAAACTAAAAAGATAGAGCGACTATAGCTGAGGGTGGATGAAATGCTGGCTGTCGAGGCACCTCGGATAAGACAGAACACACAACGGCACAGGGATGTCTTGCTTTCGTACCAGAATGAAAAAGAAAACCTGTCTTTTTAAAAATGAGATAGGTCTGAGAGGGAAAACATGTTTTAGTGTGTGTGTGTGTGTGTGTGTGTGTGTGTTTGGTAAACTAAGTGAGTGAGTGGCAGGAGCTGCTGTCGGAGGATGCGTTTCCTCTCGCAGCATATGTCAGCTCATCCTCACACGGCTCCAGAGTAATGATCTGTGGTGGCTGCAGTGGAGTCGGATGTGAAACACTAAGCATATTGTGATGTTGTCACGTCTCCTCCCCGAAACCCCCACAAAGTCTATTTCAGACTTGTGCGTTCACATACAGACGGTTTCAACATTTGCAGCCAGACTATCTGCACACCAGATGCCAGCTTTAAATCAGGTTTGCACCCAGCAGCCTTGTAGTTTGTTGCAAAGGGCTCCCTTCTTCCATATCCAGTCGCTGATTAGTCATCTTTCTCTGGAGCAGGTGGAGAGATCTTAAATCTCTTTCTATGTATAACTGTGATAATTGCAGTTCTGTTTATGCAATCGTCCTGGAAGTTGTCCATTATAATTCTGCTTCGAAACGCAATGTGAAAAGATACTGTGCATTTTACCTCACCTATCAAAATGATTGCTGTTTTTATTCTTTTTCCCTAATTTATGTATATTTCTGAACTTTTTAGTACCTTATTTTTTTTAATACAGAGTTTGTACTTCATCAGTTAGATGCCTTGTGTTAATCCATTAAAAAATGTTAATTTAGTGCTGATGCATTTCCCCGTTTGTCTCTTTAAACCTGTTTTTTTCATGAGGAGAATGTGCAGAAAATGTGTGCAAAAAATCTCAGTTGTTTAGTTCAGTCAGATGAACATGTGAGGCTCAGAACTTTCCAGAGTCCTGCTCATTTGTTTCAGTTGGTTTAATGGCTTTCTCACAGTTTCTGTACTTGGCTTGACAACTTTGTTTCTGGTATTTTTCTGAAATTTTATCATCATCCGTGGTTTAGTAGCAACTCTATTCATGAGATTTCGCTTTACAACAAAAGGGAGAGGGGGGAAAGCAGCATGTGCTTTCAAAATTGAGATTTCTTACTTGGGATGAGTGGAAAAATCTGAAGCTTTTTATTTACACACAAAGCAGAGTGGGTGTAATAAGAAAATTATGCCCATGGATATACAAATACCACAGGCTTTTTCCGTTGTGTAATTTGTGCTGTTTTGTCTCTTCTATTGTCCCTTGAAAGTGATCTCAGAAAAACATCCTAAAGCGAGTCCAATTCCTAAAAGGATGCTGGGGGAGAAAGTGTGGAGGTGGATTGCCTGCCAAGCTATCAGAGAGGATGCGAGAGGATATTCAATTGTGAAATGCTTTTGTGTCAATTGTGCAAGTCTTTTTTTTGTATGTAACGAGCATGACGCAGAATGTGAATGATCCTGGTTTGAGTTGGACAAAAAAACATTGCTGTGTACATATATATACATATAGCTTTGCTATTGCTTTCTTCATCTTTATCCATGCACATGGCCTGTTTTCATTACAAAGTATGTTGTATGGAATCAAAAACGTGGGATGTTTTATCTGAAGAAAAAAGGTGTGTGTTAAAGGGTAAATCCTATGCTACACTACAGCGTGAAGAAACACCTTCCTGATTGTGATTAATGCCAATCAAATAAACACAACGCAGCATCAAAAGGAAATCATCATCATGATTAATGAGGAACAGAGGGGCGCGACACATTTTGCTTTTCAATCAAAATTTATCCTGTTAAAAAACACCACTTTGCAGCTGTTACTAGAGCCAACAGGCTGGAGGTGCATTAAATCTGGTGTTTTTTTGGGCTGTATTCACAACCATTTGGAGATGTAACTCTCTGTCCTGTCTCTCTGCCTCTGTACCACTATTTATTATCGACTTAGCAAGTAAAAGAACGGCAAACAAGCAATAAAATACTGACTGAAACACAAGGGTTTTGAGCAAAATAATCTTGTATTTTGTCTTTTTCAAACACAGCATTTGTAATAAAACAGCTGCTCATGAACCAGGAGAAGAGTCAGAAGGGATAAAGAATTATTTTTCTTTGTACTTGGTATCTTTCTCCTCACTGTTTGGCAAACCTGTCTGACCAGGAAAAGGGGCTATTTTTAAGAAGAAATAGGGGTTGCTTTGCACCCTCAGGGCCACCAGAACAGGAGTGGCGGCATAAAGCAAGTTAGCGAGCAGCACTGTCCAGAAAACGTCGTTGGGAATGCGAAATGAAGCTGTGGTGCGAGGGTGGAGGGACCCCCCGATGTGGGACCACTGGCACTGGAAGAAGAACGCAATACAGCGATTAGAGTATGTTACTACACAGGAAACACCAAATACACAACAAATTGTACATACAAAAAAAATAACAAAATGGAATCTCCCTACATGGACTATTACAGTAACGCAGGTCGGACCTTTTTTAACTTAAATGCTGATGGAAAACTTTGCTGAGCGAGAGGCAGCAGCTACAATGCACTGCAGGATGCAGGAAGTTCATCCTTAATATGTATTCAGGGTCATTATCCATCATTTTTCATTTTGGTGTTACCTGGATCATGGCCCCAGCGAGGAACATCGTCCAGTCTGACATCCACGTGCACCCGGGCTTAAGGAGGCCATACACAAACGCTCCCAGGAGAGGCAGACCATAAAAGAACAAGTGCAGCATCTGGAAAAACAAAAGCTATCATATGTTAATTCAACTACATCTTTTGTTCCACTTTCATATGTTCAGAGTCTTACTTTAGCCTTACTAAAGTGCAGCAGTCCTGTGATTCACAATGACATGTAGCATGACACTTATGATACAATGAGCATTCCCGCTAATGAGAGTGGTTCTGGAGAGAAGAGCAGCCGCGGTGCTTAAAACCCTCCATCACTGTCTGTTGACATTGTTGTTGAGCCCTGACACTCCAGCAGGCAGTTAATACAGTGCGTCTCCGTTCTCCTCTGGCCCAAACTCTAATTCCCGCACTAACTCTGAATACTAAAGAGGGAAGCGTAAAGCACTCAATGCAAACACGCTGATCCTTCTCACTGTGCTGCTGAAAGCTGGCCCCTTCTGAGCCAGAAAAATTCAAAACATCTGCGATAAGGATCTGGCATGGGCGGCAGGATGGGGGTAAAGGTCAAAGGTTAACAACTCGATCTGGTTTAAACATGTGATGTCTTACCCTCCATTTGATGAAAACAATGATCATTTGAAAAGATTTGATGAAATGGCGTAAATGAGCTTTTTTACACAGTGTCAGTGTTTCATATACAGCACAACAGTATTTTGCTGCTTTTCAGTTCAACCCTCCGTAGCACAAATCTCTCTCTACACAAATGATCCCTTTTACACAAGGGTCATTACAGAAACTTTCTTGACCTTCACGTGAAGCATTTGGTGCATGAAAGTCAGTTTCCCACTTTATAAAACCTTCAAATTATACTCGTGAATGCTCCTTTTCACTCCTTGTTCTGAGATCCGGCTGAATAATAATGAGCCGAGCACAGGACCTGAAAGCCAATCGTGTGCCCCTCATTCTCTTCTTGTAATGTGTTTTTTGTTCCTGTCGTGGTAATCTGTCACATATCATTCATCATCATAATCAGTGAGTAATGAGGTCAGTTGGGGAAGAAGACGGGACAAACACAACCTTCCCATCTCTTCTTTGGCCCTCCACATATATCATAATCAATCCTCTATTAATCAATGATAGGCAATATGCACAAACACTGTTTAGAAAATGCGGTTAATCGTGATTTGCCATGCTACACACATAGCCTCCTCCCACCCAGCCAGATGCAAATGGGAGGCTTTGGGGCAAGGGATTAGCTTATCAAGTTCTTAGCTTAAGGTTTGTGTCCCTGATCAATAATTTCAATTGTGCCTGGACTGCAGCCCTGGCAATGTCTTTGGATAACCTATTGACAAAACCACACACGCTGAACAGAGCACAACAAAACCAAAACCAGGGAGGGGGTCACAGAAAGGCATGAAAGGAGAGCAGAGCAGCTGCCAGTCACAGAAATAACATCTTCTCCATTGCAAGCTAATGAAAGAGAAAGACTAAGATGCTCTGACCCATGTTTTCTTTTGCTGTAATGATGAAAAATGGCTCCATATTCAGGCACAAGCTCAGCCAGTCAAGCAGCGGGGGAGGTGAGGGCAACTTTCCAGCACGCTCAAAGTGATACCCATGAAAGCGGGGCTCCATTATGTGGCTGATTATTTCACACAGGCTGCAGAGGAGCTTTCAGGTGCTCCAGACTCAGGCCGAAAGAGCAAAGAAGACCCACCATGACTCTGGGGAAGCCCACAGGGTCCTTCAGGTAAGGCTCAAATTGCTTCAGATATACAGAGCAGGCTTCGAGTGGGGAGTCCAGAGCCACCTGCAGAATGGGAACATGAATATGAATCAATTCAACAGGACAGCGCCACAAACTATCTCCCAGACAATGTTACCCTGTTCCGTAAAAAAAAAAAGAATTTAAAATATTTAGGAATTTCTATTGTTCTATTTCCTGCTCAAGGTTAAATCGGGTTTAAAATCAGGCCCGAAACTCACACTCACCTCCTTATTTTCCAGCACTGATTCAAGTTAACATCACAAATAACAGCTGGACAGTTGCTCTCCTCCTTTATCAATAATATTACATTTATTCAACAGTTATAACACCAATCATCTTCATTCTCTTATCAATTCACATTGATGAATTATTTATCGCCCTTTAAAGTTACATCATCACATGAATTTGTAAAATTGCCACCAGGCAACATCAGCAGAACGCGCTGATTCTGAGAGGATTAAGGATTAAAGAATCTGAGCGGATCGTGACCATGTTTGCCCACACTGAGACTTTTGAAACTCTGCCCCGAGCGCTCTCGTGTACTCACCAACCCTCTGAGGACGGTGAAAGCAATGGAAGCCAACAGAAGAAGGACTAGGAGGAGATCTGTGGGACGCCAAATCAGCTTCATGCTCTGAGCGTGCTGCGCCTGTGGGCCGGAGTCAACATGATGCACAGTACAAAGGTTCTTAGTCAAGGTTGTGGCTTCATTGAACATTTGCTAGCTTGTATAATAGAATAAGTGAGTGTGACTTCCTTTTCCAGACATCCATAGACCCATAACTACCTCTCCACACACGCCTGCAGGTGTCCTTGAGGTGTCTGTCACTCTGTATCTTACATCAGGCCTTGATGTGCAGAGTGAGGCTGCATGAGCTTTAATGTCCAACCCCAATTAAAAGCCCAGATATGATTTATTCACATTAAACCTTAAAATGTGGCCAGTATCACATTTTAGAGTCAAAACTGAACCAACCTGAGCTGAAGAAAATGACTGCCCAGCACAAGAAAATTCACTTCAACAATTTTTTCACAGAAAAATCTAATGTTTGACATATCATTGAGACTGCCACCAAATTATGATAACGTCTTATATCAAAGTGAAAAATCTGGAAACCGCCTCGACACCACTTCTAATGAAAAAACGCAGCAAATCGTCTTCTGTGTTCACATTTAAAGGATCGATACATTTGAGTTGATTATACTAATTGAATACATTCCGCAAACACTACATCCATAAACCTCTTGACATTCATAGCAAGGTCTAATCAATTCTGCTTCCAACTCACATTGTATCCACCAATTAGTGGTCTGTCCTTGGGTCGAGTGAACAGCGAAATGGCTCCCAACACCGGCATCAAAAGGAAGAGGAAATTGAGCCAGAAGGCCGGACGGATATCTGACCCGTATTTACCTGCCAGAAAAACATTTGAACACCCGCAATACAATACAAGCAGCACTGTAAACACTGTCAGTCAGTAATTAAGCTCCCTGTTGGAACCCCAATGGGACAACAAAATCATAGAGATGCGTCATACTATGATAACACAGCAGATAAAGCACGCCGCCTGTGGATGACACTGAGCTTGTGACACTAAAATATGCGGTTTGAAATTCCAACGGCAGATGCTTCCAGTCGGCTCTGTGCTTTGTTCTCTGGGTTTGGAGGCCTGATGAGTTTGCGCTCTGCTGGCAGGCTGAACCGTGACACCGGCGGTACGCAGCGGGGCAGATGTTTGCCTGTTTGAAAGTCATCATCAGGCGAGCGAGTCAACTGGTGGAAGGGAGGCTCACCTGCCACAATTCCGGTAATAAACACGCTCATGTTTGCGCACAGGGAGCCAGCCCAGAACAATCCCAGTGTACGATAGGCTTTCCTGGAAAGAAACAGAAACACACAAGGCTGATGGCTCTGCATAAAGTAAAATAATAACATTTAAAGTGTGGCATTTTTTCCAAACTTTAACCAGCCATGGCCTGACCTGCGGCGCATGTATGAGACTAGTGTTGTTCTCTCGTCCATGAGAGGGTCTGCCCCGAGGCAGTGAACCCTCTGAACCCTAAACTCTCTGACTCTGCTCTATGAATAACTCACACTGGATGAGGCTCTGTTTTCTAAAACCACTATTTCATTCAATCCTTATATGTATTTTATTATCTAAACGTTTTAACAAAGCAGGCATTAAATTAACAACTTGAAAGTCGTGGGAAAACCTAAATGTTTGAAGCATGTCGTGTAGTGAAATCATGAATCCAGCTGGACAGAGCTCTGCGTTATCTGAAGCAGGCATTTCTATTTCTATTTATTAGGCTGTGTTGATGACTACCCACCTGTCAGTTATCCTGCTGATCATCATCAGGTACATGATAAAATGAGCAATTCCATCCCAGTAACACATCATTATGGCATAGGACGTCCCCAGGTAGGGCTCTCCCTGTAACGTGACACATGACCACCGACGTGATGAAGATTTGCTTGACACAGTTCTCTATGCTTTTAATTACCGTTTGCTTTGTGAAATCTATTTATGGAGACTACAACAATAGCTTCATTTCAAGGCAAGTATTTGAAATAAATCGATTTAAGGCTTAGACGTGACACCTACTGTTTTCTGATAAAATTCCATAAAGCCAGAAATAATTCCATCATATTCCAACGCACTTGTGAGGTCGATGATACAAGTGAAGGAAAATTCTGCAAAAACTGGAGCGGAAACAAAATATTAGTTCATGATCTGGTATTGCAAGTCTTTTTGTGTATGCTTTAGTGTATATGTGGGTGGATGATTATGACTGCCTGGCCATATCTTCAGAAGCAAAAAAAAAAAAAATCCAGAGGCAAAAGTGTGTGAAGCAGCTTTGCTGGTTTTAACAAAACTGCTGTAAATCTAAAGTCCATTTTCTTCTCCCTGAGCAAATCCTGTGTTTGTCATAGCAGGAAAAATACAGCTGGAGTTCATGGCATTAAAAGCCACTTTTAAAAAAAAAAAACACTTTTTGTGCATCAGCTGAAATGTCTGCTCTCTAAAAGGTCTACAGGCAAACATCCCAAAGTGAGAGCAAAAATATCCCGTTCCTGTATGTCCTCCAACCTTTCCACCATCTACTTTTCACTCGCATTTCTCTTTCAAGAGACTTGCTGCTATTTTATGGGACAGTGAGTAGAGAAGATTAAGTTGTGGTCATAAAGTAGGCTTGCGGCATATTTCAATCGAGTCCGCAGTAAGGAGCCGGTCCTCGTGTTGGAAGCCCATTCCGGCCAAACGGCCATGTCGAGCAAATAGATGTCAATAATGGACGTGGGTTGTGGGTGGGTCAGAGTTGGAGAGGTTGTGATCGTGGAAACAACTAAACATCAAGGGTTTTTAGGATTATTTTGGTGAAATTTGGTGACTCACGGAACAATAAAAAGTATATTTCTTCTCAAAAACACAGCCAGTGTTAAGAGGCTGTGGTGTGCCTCGTTTATCCCCAGTGGACCTTTCAACATTCATTCACTCCCGACTGTTGACAACTTAAATTGTTGTGGACCGATTAAGTTAAATATCAGCGACCAATCTATCTACAGTATCCATTATTAGAAACTAAATTTAACAAAAATATATTTAATAATGTCTCTTTTTTTTAGATAATTCAATTCAGTATCGTGCAAATGTAATATTTGCACATCATTTTGTGACTATAGACATTTTTCATGTTGATCTTAGCTTTTTTCAACCAATAGGATGAACAAAAATAGTCCATAGTTCCAGAGAATACTCAGAAGGCAGCCTGAGCAATGCTGTATTATCTTTGCCTATGAAGTGCCAATGTAAATGTTGCAATGGGTAAGGATGAATAACACAACTCAGAGTATTTCTATCCCATCGGTGCTTCTCTGTAAATTCACATAATAGACGCACTTACACAAAGCTCATGTACTTGATCTCTTCTTGGAGTCTGAGTGAATCCTCAGGATCTCCAGTTTGTCTCCAGCATCAAAGGTGTGATAGCCCGGGGGATTCGGATTCTGTGTCGTTGGCAAGAACCTGCTAAAACTTTGCCATCATTTTTGTGGTATTTCTTCACGTCTCCTGCGTCGCCCTGGGCACCAGCTAGCGAAATATCCCCACAAATGGTGCCCTGCTAACATGGCCTCTGGCATCAGCCGTGACCACGAAGGTCCTGGGCAGAACCGCCACATGGTTCGGCCAACTAAGACTTCCTTTGGCACACACTACTGTGTGAAAGTTTCATTGGACATGATGCCGTTGTCACTTTAGTGTTTGGTCCCGCAGTGACATTTCTAAATAGTTCTGCACTTTGCTCCGGTTCAGTCGGGGACTCGGTCTTAACAGAAGGGCTAAAATGTTAAGTAAGTGTTATTGTGGTGGAGGACCTGAGTCTGCATTGGGTTTGGGTCAGTCATGCAACAGGGGCGTCTGATTAAGATTTGCTGGGATCCTGATCAGTCTAAGCAGCTTTCGACATAGTAGGCCGAATCACCTTTAATACAATTCATGTTTTCACTCAAGGTTGGTAAAATCCTTTTGTGAGATTTCCAGAACAATGCATAGTAGGCACTGACCTTTCACGGCCGGTCTATTTAGAAATACTGTATGTTGCGATGAGTTGTGAAATTCACATAGTTGGGTTGATTACCAAAGAATAAGAGGTCTTTAGGTGGGTTGCCACGGGTGATGATGAAATAGAACAGGAACACGACCACCAGTACGGCCACACCGACCTGAAGGATCACATAAGGCCTGCGGAAACAGAAATGCCACGGTTATCTAAGAAAATGACATCATGAGGATTTGTTTTACACCTTCAGATATCTACATCTGAGATTTTCTAATTCTGTGTCGCTGATTAGTCCTTTTCTTGGAAGTCATGCTCATCTTATCTACAGTGCCGAAATAAGTAAATGAGAAGAGACGAACGCTGCATCCACAGTGAGAACAAGGAGAAAAGATGCACAGGCGCCTGAAGAAATATGAGCGATAGCTGAGCTACACCCAGAACAAAAGCAGTCGGTGGGGTAGTTAGTATTTCAATTCATGGTTCTGAGATGGTGAAAATCTCCCAGAACGCTGTTGCTGATTAACTTTTCATGCGCAAAGTTGTAAAAATGTGTGCTGATTTTTAAGGGCTGCACCAAACTAGAGATGTTTGGATTCTGTTCAGCTGCACTGACCTCACAGATTCAGACATTTCTGCTGGAAAAAGCTTCGAGCAGTCGTGAGCAGAGGTGTGGGAAGCGGGAAGCTGAGGCCATCTTAGTTCAGCCGGGCCTTCCATGTTTACCGGTCAAAGGTAGCGCCGACTTGCCGCGGTAAAGATTGATGTGGCCAAGATACCTCCCAGCAAACAACATTACAACGGCAGGAACTCACAATGTGTGCTCACCGAAGAAAAACAAATGCTGCCAGAGCAAAGGCAAGCTCCCTCGCTGCCTCTCCAATTCAAGCGTACAAGAAGATTTATGCGCACAATACTGTTTGTTTGCAGAGTGGAAGAGCACGAGGCATATAGTATGTCAAGAGTCATTCATCAAACTCTTCTGTGCAGTTTGTATTGATTGTCACAGTCCACATACTAAAAAAAGCTGCAGCCAAACTATTTACCAAAAAAAATGAGTAAAAGATTGTGTGCACCGTGTGGTTTATAAAAGTGGGAATTTTATCGCTTGCTTTCGTTTGAATCTGAGAGTTGACAACGCAGCTCGTTCGCTCGTAAATCAGGCAAAACAAAAAAAAACGCAGGATAAGAAATGGATTTTTCACAGCTGGTTGTCTGTCTTTTAGATGTTTAAGGACCTGTGATGTTGGTTCTTTGTACCAGGACCGGTGCTTTTTTTTTTTTATCATGACAACTAACCTGTAATAACCATAAGTATCTTGCACCACTTTTGAATTTTTGGAAAAATCCTAGGTCAAACCAAACAAAGTGCTCCCCAAAATCTCTTAACAGCATCTCTAGATATTATTCTCCACTCCCCAACTTGTGCTAACAAGTAAAATCATAGTTTGCAATTCAGGGAGTTTAAACAAATGCTAAATCCACTTTCATAATTAATATCAAGGACTTATCCATGCTCAAGATGTTCAAGGTTGTATAAGTGAATTCTACCTGTGTGAAGCATGGATTTTGTCTCTTAAGCTTACAGAGTCCTCTGCTGGTGGGGAAAATGCACGTCATCCCATGACACATGAAGGATCACCTGCATTTCCTCACTTACTTTCAAAACCTTGCTAACCGTTATTCTACATTAGTCAATATTAGTACAGTTTATATGTATGTGTTCAGTTAAATTTACATTTCTACATAAAGCAATTTCAGGACTATTTATCATCAATATTCCTCCGCTGTCAAACATTTAGTCATTTGAACTAAAAATGTATAATATTTCTCAAAGCCATAGGAATTTAAGAAAATGTTTTGACTTACTCTTGAAGCTCAGGTATGGTGTTCATGGCATAAAGAATGCCAAGGGCAGAAAATGAAAACAAAAAGACTAAAGTCTCCATCTCTTCAGAGTCTCTTTAGCCCTCTCACTGCAGAATCCGCAGCCGTGCTGAGAAAAAAAACATTCCAAGTCCATCAGAGTCTTTCTTAGTTACTGTTGGTTGAACCAGCAATAAAATAATATCATGGTATTCGAATATCTAAATGGAACTGAAATTTCGTATTAAGTTAGATTGCACAAAAGCATCGCAGCGCAGGCTCTTACCGTGTGGCTACTCCTCCGGTGGATTAATCAAATTACCGCTGGCCTCAGGCTGGCTTTGCCTTTACGGGGGAAAATAATGAAGTGGTAACAAAGAAGCTTTTGGGGGGAATGTTGTGCAATTTGGTTTTGTCAGAGATTTGCCTAAGTCGTATTAGAGGATAGGCCCGCATTCCATTTCAAGTTATACTGATGCCTGCCTATGGTGCAATCAGTGCCCTGTTTGGTCAAATATGTGCACTGAGTGCCCTTCATGAACTACTCACAAGGCAGCATGACTGGTATTTTGCAAGTTCTAAACCCTTTATGGCCTAAGATGAATGAGAATGAGACAAATTTAGATTTCATTAAATCAAAACGAGTGCGGATGCTTTAAGGTCCTGCTCCTGAAATGAACGCTTACTACAGTTTTGTCAGCATGAAAGAGAAGTTTGTGCTGGAAACTAAGTCAGGTGTTACTACACAGGATAGGATGCGTCTTTAGGCAAGTCTGTAGAGGGAACGTACAGCAACTAACTCAATAACAGTGAGTCACAATGCTGAACGAGGACAAAAAGTGTTAGAAATGTGGGAGGTTATCAGTTCTGAAGCCCCGTTTGAATGATAACGGCAGAATATTTTTCTGCCACGTACATTAAAGAAAAAAAATGGAATTATGCGCCCACAGCTCTTCCCACTAATTGCTTCAGTTGCTTTGGGGAGATAAACTCTAAATATCTGTCTGCTGAGCTCCTCTTTGTGTTCTTCTGCACAGTCCCTGAGTGAAAGCATTTGGGAAGAAGAGCCCGGACCAGAATACAAAATCAAGCCAACATTAAGCCAAGTACTTTCAGACATTTTCCAGCAGGGTGTGCCAAATGTCAACAAACATGTTCATGTGAAACCATTTAACATGAAAGCTCCAGCTGCAAAACAGTTGTTGAAAAAGCCCTATTTTTTGTCATAAATCTAATGGTTTATCTTTTACCTGCACATGTTTCACAGCAGCAGCCCTGCAAGATAAAAAGAAATGCCAGGAAATTACGAAAAGAAAAACAAAAGCAACGTAAGCTGAGCGGCTGAAGATGAAATGTAGTTTTAAATTCAGCGGTGAGCTAATGCTTATCTGTGCCAAAAGGCTTGCCTTACAGACATTTGTCAACTGAACAACACAAGGCAACAAGGACAAAGCATTTGAACAGGAACGGACACACACACACACACACACACCGTCGTCTGCTTTCCACCACCCTCCTTTGTTGGGAAAAGGGGAGACTGTTATACCAGGAAAGCAGTGACAGTGTGTGTTTACTGGATGCATTTGGAGCCTTTCCAGTACCTTCGTTCAATAACGCAAAATGGACAGATGAACGACAAAATGAGACGATGACCTGCAGAAGGAAAAGCAAGATCAAGCCCAACAGTCCATTTACCGTCAGAAAGTGATGTGCTTGCAGTTTTCTTCAAGTGTAAAGAACACAAAATGATAAAACACTAACAAACAACCCTGAAATGCAAATGGACTCTCCATCCTTGTAAAATCTTCATGTTATTTGTGGTTAGAATTTCATTTTATGCACTGAAATGGACGTCAAAACAAGATTTGTTGCCTTATGCAATGGTGCTCTATCTGAGTCATCTTTTATTCTGGGTCACCCATTCTCATGATAAAATATTGGCTTAATTATCATCCGTCCTTGTGTGAGCAGTTGCCGCGGTTGTAGCCGCTGGCATCTGTAATATAATGTTTGTGGGTCAGATTTGGGCCACTGGCTTCTATAAAGTAATATAAGAAAAAAACATCAAACCAATTTTTTAGAGAAAACGTATATAATATTGTCAAATTGGCCTGAAATTATGCAACCATCTCAGAGCACCATGGGACTCATTGGTCATAATCACACCTCCTGATGGAAATGTTTGTGTGCACTCATTTGTGGCTGAGAAACAACAAAAAAATAAAAACTGCAGTTAAAATGTGTTTGCGTGAGTCCATTTATAAATGGAACTGATCATTTCACAGGTCTTTGGCTGAGAAGTACTGATGAGTACAATGATTTTGAGGGCGATATTCATCTACTCCGCTCTTTGATCTGCATGTAAATTGTCATCAAGATGAAAATAACTAGTGTAAGAAAACAGGTGTTACAAGATTACATCTGATAAAAGATGATAATCATGAAGATCAGCTTTGACCTAATTGAGTTTAGTGAGGCCTTAATACTATTTAATAATACAGGAAAAGGGACATCAGCACAACAATGAGCCATTGGCTAATGTTTTATCTCTATTTTATTATTCTAAATAATCGTTCCGACCTGAACCTGTCGTCCAGGCGTAACATTGCGGTTCTGAACTATTTGTGGTGGCAGTTTTCGGCTCTGGATCAACAAGCAGCTCTGCGCGTGACGACAGCGGCGGAAATATTTTTTTTTTCGCCAGTCAAAATGGCACCGACTCAATCAGGAAGTGGAGAAAACAACTAAGAAGAATAAGTTGGATACATTTCCTTTTTTTCCCGTTGCTTAAACGCGAGCCTTCGCTCTAAATAGATCGGTGTTTTCGTGGCGTGGATTAAGAATAAGTAGCACATTCACGGTAAGTGTAAATCGAGGGCGTCGTTTAAAGGCGAACGACACATCGACAGTTGCCTTATAACAAGATGCGTTTTAGCCTCTTCTCGGAGCGCATGATTTTCCGACCAGCTACTCCGCTTGTTCGGCGGTTTGTGAAAGTTCAAAGTCTTTACACGATTTATTCTTGAAAAACACCGAAAGAGGTATGGACAGTGGAAGTCACACACCAAGTATAATCCACATTAAGTTTTAGATGCCTCTGAACGGCAGTGTTAAACAAGAATAGGGGCATTCGACCAACTGATCTTAACCTTTGATAGCTTCAAATTCTATGTACCATCCAAATTCCATGGTTACTATAACCGTTAAGGGGGTTTCATAGCCAGTCACACTGTTTGTATACTAATATAACTATTAATCAAATACAGATACTCTGTAGTAACGTAATTCATAATGTTATTCCACCGGCGGACTCAAGCTGTGTCCAAAACAAGCATACCCAAAGTCGGAAAAAGGCTACGTGAAAGGCTAACCTAGCTAGCACTCTTATCTATCCAGAAGATGGCTTATTTACGCTAGTATTGTCGGATATTTCCACTATTTGACTCATTCAATTGTTGGCTGAGGAAATAACGTGTGTTATTCAATAGCCTGGGTTAATAAACAATAAGCATATGGCTTCTTTAATGTATTGCTCGCCGTCCGGCAAGCTAGCAGTAGGTGTAGTAAGACTGTACTTAAGCCGTGGCTGCTTTCCTTTGTGCTGAGTTGATGCAAAAGTGCTTCGGTATGTTTAACCAGGGCAGGTCACTTTTGGGTTCGCAATGGTATTAGTTGTTCGGAAACATATATCAAAGTTCCAGGTGACACACATGAACTTAAATTGGATGTAGGTGAACATTATGGGGATAAAGTTAAAGGAAAGATGCGCTGCGGCAGCTTGAGTTAGTTTAAAACTATGCCTGTTTTTTCAAAGGTGGAAGACATATTGAATAAGTCATTCCTGATTATACAAAAAAAATATTAATACACGTATAATAACCCGCCTGTATGAGTCGCAGGTGATATACGTATTCCCCGTTTTTCCTGGTTAAGATGGCACACAGTGACAGTAAGGCTTTTCTCAGAGAGAGGTGACCCTACTTTATATGTGACGCATTGTTACATTGTAACGCCCATAACCGCCTATTGTGAACAAAAGCCAAGTGTATACAAAGTGTTCTCTTCAATTAATAGTTTCTAATATCAGACACAAGGAAGTAGACCATCTGTAAACACTGTCGTTGTGCAATTTACACAAAACCCCCTGGATGAAACCTGCTCTCACAGCCCTGTCCCCACCAGCTATTTTGCTTTCTTGCAATTTCTCTCTCTTTGGTTTCCACTGTGCGTGTGTTGCCTGCAGCAAAGGCTAGTCAATTCTCATGCAAGCCTAAACACAGTGGGTTGCAATGGCGGCTGGCTAGTTTTCTAATCGTGTCGTTACCCCTTGCTGGGAAATAAGCAACATGCTTGGTTTGAATCCATTCTCTCAGCCCCTGTGACAGCCAGTGGCGTCATTTGTTTTCAAATACCTCTCACAGCCATATCTTTCTTTTTTCCCAAACTTTTATGGCTGCAGAAAGGATGCCATATGGACAGATTAGTTGTTGTGTTTGTTTCACCTACTGCTTCGAATATTCTATATAAGAGGCACTGATTTGATTTCACCTAATCCATTTTAAATAAATCAAAGAAAAGAAATAATGCAGGCTACTTTTTAAAGTTAATCTAACTCTGAATATTGGGTGCATGTGGACAAGTGCCAGTCCTGCATGAGCAACTAGAGAGGAAATCGAAGCGAGCACACCCTCCTCCAGGCTAGTGCTCGGTTTTGCACTTTTAAAGAAAGATGATCTGGAGCCACACCAAACTTCAGTGGGTGCTTCTCCTTCCCATGCTCGACCTCTTCTGCAAGTTTCTTTAATCTCTGCTCAGGAGGCTTCACATTCTTTGAGACAGAGTGGTGGAAAATAGCTATGAAAATGCATCTCCTTCTTGGGTCTCGTTATTTTTGTCTTAAGAATGTGAATGAAGCCAGCATCTGAACGGTGCCTCTGTGGGTGGATGTGTGCACTTCTCCTGCATGGCTCCCCTTTTCTTACTTTTCGCCACTTGCCCCACAGAAGAACTATCTGTTTGTACAGTGTTTATAGCCTGCAGGAGCTGCGAGGACAATGAACAGAGAATATGAGGGTGTTTCACAAAGCTGGATCGGCAACTTACTCGGGTTACATTGAACTGTGACGGGTCTGTTGAAACGTGGATGTAAAGTTCAGACGGTGTTTGATCCATTTGCCACCGATATCGCCTGAAAACGGCCTAACCTTTCCTGATGTTTGGTGAGCCCGGGCTGCTGGTGGGATGTGAGGGACCACCCCATCAGGCTTCAGGCCCCTGCTGTTTGTGACCAGCCTTCATTCTCCCCCTCCCCGTTGTCTTTGTTGGCCCCTTTTCTCTCCCTTCTTCAAGTGATGCCAGTGATAAATCTCATTTATAGCCCGTGGGTTGATTGGAGTGAGACTGAAAACAGTGGAATGGAGGAGGGGAATCGGTACTAGGTAATATGTTTTATTCAGCTCTTGCTTTCCTGGAATCTGGCCTTCATTAGATGATAGGTCATGCATGAGACATAATGCATATATATACTGTATGTAAAAATCTAAGAAGAGAGAAAGAAGAGCTGATAGTTGATACAAATAACTGGCCATAGAGCTCAGTTCTACGCTGTCACATGTCCTGCGTGACTGAGCATACTATGTTCGGTGGTGTCCAGACCTGGAGGCTGTTACGATGCCTCCCGAGCCACATGAGCCACCACTGAAAAGGCAGAGAAGCATGTTATAGCCCGGACTGGCCCACTGATTTGTCCTCGGGTTTTACGACGAACAGTAAAAAAAAAAAAAAACTCAATGTGGAACAAATTCCGGGAGGAAATATGAAAGAATCTGTAGATTCTGTGGATGACTCGGTATGGGGTTTTTTTCCCAGTAATCAGCCTAGATTTTTTTCCCAAATCCAAGGAAGAAAAGGAACAGTTATATGACTCATAATATGTGTCATTTTTAAAGTTTGTCTCATTTACTCGGGAAGTAAAATCTGTTTCGAAATAGCTAATGGCATAACTTTTCATTTAATTTAAAGAAAGCAACGAGGTAAATCAGTTATTTGTCAAACGGGTAACAAGAAAGTTATCAAAAAGCTGAATGGGCAAACCTTCAGTACCAAACGGGCACAGGATGGGACCGAAACCCAGGCTGGTGTTTTCAGGACTTTTACCTCCGTACGGCAGCCGCCCGCCCGACCTGTTGAGCCATCTCTGCCTGTTTGCCTTTCTAAGCAGACGTCTTTTACAAACCTGTTCCACCCTTAGTGTATTTAGTGAAGGATTTCCCCTGAATCTGCCTGACAGGGTGGTTCTGACTGTGGTTTAGGGACGCGTGGCGGCCGAATCCCGGTGTGGATCTGCAGAGGGGAGCTGATCTCACCTGAACCTTTTGCCATAGCGCCTCTGCCTGCTGCGTTCAGCTGTGTGTGTGTGTGTGTGTGTGTGTGTGTTTACACTGCTGGCGGCGTCATCGCTTGTCCCAGTTTACCCTTGTGCTCCTTAATGACGTTGTCCAACTGGACTGTTGTGTGCTGTTGCAAACAAAGCCACTCTGGGGTTTTTCTCAATAGTCAGCGTGACTTCTTGAGTCAGTGCTTAGACATTTGCTCTCATTGGTTACAGATTTGGAGTGTAGCTGAAACACAATTTTAACGTTGTTTATATTTACTGTTGGTTAAAGTCTAAAAATTCTAGAATCTAAACAAGACGTCAGCAGACAGCACTGCCGGAACAAACGGGAGGGTTTTCCCAAGACATGAACGGAGCACCGAAGGGTTTTAGCTGCTGAAAAGCAAATGCAAAAACAACATATGGTGTCACTTAGAACACCAGATTTCTCCAAACGGACTCAAACTCCTGTTAATTATTGCGTGCGTGTCGACTCACGATCGGTTCGTCCCATTATTTAGTCATTGGTGCTGCGCTGTATTTGAGCTGTCGTACAGCAGCTCTGCTGTTTCTAAAGCAGCCTGATTCCGCTGTGGTGAAGGGATGATTTCCTCACCCCATTCCTCTTTGTTGCTGCATCAGCAATTTAGCCGAGACAGCAAACGTCTAGAAGTTCTGCAACAAACAAAAGAAATGCTTCAACAGATTCTAACTGTGTCCTGAGTTAAAAGCTGCAGATTTACTTTTAATACTCGGATTAGCTCATTCACAGTTAGAGAGAAATAAAAATACTGTGCTATTCAAATATATTTAGCTTGTTTTAACACATGCTGCAGCTCTAGAAATAAGTCAGAAGAATGCACTTGAGCATAGAGCCTCTCACGGGCCGCGGAGTCCTCTGATAAAAAAAAATGGGGAAAAAAGAGACACAGACCAGACAAACAACTTTATTTACCTTACATTTTCTTCCATAGGTTCCCAAAGTCTAATCCTTTGATCTTTCATGCAGCACACGGCCTGCCTCCCCGTGTGAAGGTGCAGCTGTGGCGTTCCTGCTGATATCTCTCTGCCTGCCTTGCATTTCCATTTCCTGCTCATAAGCTCTTTGTTTATGATGCCATGTCATGCACAAACGCTTCCAAAGAAAGCATATTTCTTTTATTTCCCTCACTGGATGACGCACATCTTTTGGTTGAAATCGCTCACACCAAAGCCCTTTCCACATCGCCTCAGCTTAGACACACCAAACACACATTCACACACCGTTAACCCACTTCTCCCTTGTCTCCTTTAACTCACATATACCAGACGGGGCAGGGGGGCGGGGGGGCAGCCCAGCCCCTCACTGGCGTGCTTCCACACATTTTGAGCATTTTTGGAGTCAGTTGAGTTAGGTTGACACTGTTGGTGATTCCCGTGAGATCAGCATGACCTTAAGCACAAACCCGCTTTTCCCTTTTCTCTCCACTTTCCTTGGCAGCTGATTGGTGGATCGGGGGCAGATCCAGAGCTGGCCTCTGTGGCTTCACACATGAAATCGGGGCTCTGAGGCACCACTTGTGGAGAAAGATATGACCTGAGCCCTCATAGCTTTTTAAAAGAAAAAAATTAACAGGAAATATTCATTTGTGGGCTACTTCAGCTCCAACTCCGGCTTTGGTTTCGGTTTTGTTTCTGTTTTCTGTTTGTCTTCAGCTCTTACGCAATAGTCGGTGGTTCTATAAGGTCCAACATTTCCGTTAAACATGTCGACAGTGAGGAAGGCCATCTTTCCAGCCTGGGGGATGTGAATCTATGCAGGATCTGCTGGTTCCATGCTCTTTTTTTGTGTTTCCAGACGATCTTTGATTATTTCCGATCAGATTAGATTTGCAGCATGCTGGCTGTCTTGGCGTGGGGGGGTTCTGGTGGAGGAGTCTTCTCAGCTTATCAGAAACGCTGAACTGAGCTGAACCCGGCAACAGCCGAGAGGCTCCGGCCGACACAGACAGCCTACCCGGCGCCCTGCATGTGCTGCCATCCTCTCACGCCTGTCAGACCAGTGAGGTCACCCAGAGGGGAGTTCGGCGGTGGCCCTTTTCAAAACGAACCGGAGAGCGTTTCACAGAATTTCAGTCATCTGTGCACTGCACGGGTGGAGATTCAGCAGCGCTCAGCTGCCCTGGACATGCTGAGCAGCCACGGATAACAGTGCAGGGTTCTGTCCCCTGGCCCCCCGTCCCCCCCCCCCCCCCCCCCCCGCCCCCGCCCCCCCCATGCACAGTTTGTCACTGCATAGTAAAGCATACAAATGAGAGTTTAATGGTCCTCTACGAAGAGAAAACAGGCAATATCAGCAAGATAATATGGGGACAGTGAGATTGCTGAGTGGGAGTGTGACATAAATAGAGAAGGAGACGATATGAGTAGACTAGTGCACAGGAGCAGGAGGCTTCTGAAAGCATTCAAACTTTTACATAAGTGATGTTGTCTTTTCTGTAACCCATTAACCCAAAGGCCCGATCCGGACACACAAACTGCAGCCCAACACCTGAACAGCAGGGGGTTTGGTGTCTCTATTGCTTTATACAAACATGCAAGTCTGCTTTTTTTTATCTTATGTCTTATTAAACTGTTAGCAGTCATTTCAATTCAATATTTGATTGTTTTAAGACCGGTCAAAAGTTCGGTTTATGACTATGTTTAAATAAAATTAAATAGTTAGTAGATGCTTCAAAGACTCCACCATCCACACAGTTTTATACCATATAAACGTTTGTAATTCGATCAGATTAGTTGTTGAGGAGAAATAATGTTATTTTGCTCGCGTCTTTGTCCGAAAATGAAATCCTCATTAACATTTGACTTTTTCTGTGTGTGTAGATACTACCAGAGGTATAAACACGTCCCCGGCCTGATGCATGTTTTCTCTCGGGACAAAACGTGTTGTGGTCTTTTTCACACCGCCAGGGCGATTAAGCCGAAGAACGGCGCGCAGCTAGAATGTGTCGCCATCTTTTACTGTGGGGAAAATTAGATGATGGAGGAAATCAGGGCAAAGAGGCAGCTAAGTGGATTGTTCACTCTTTGATCTAGTCTGTCTTTGATCTATTTCTGGTGGGTGCTGGTGGTTGAAGTTGAAGTAGAGGTATTATCTCCACAATAAGGAGCATCAAGCTGCTGTAAACTGTTGTTTTATTTGATGTTTTACCCTGTTCTTTGTGCTCCTCTGCTAACCACCCCCACAGTGAGAATCTGCTTTGCCAAGGCCTTTTCTTTTCTTTTCTCTGTCCTCTCTGGCTATTTTCTTCCTGTTTTTATCTAAATCTTTTTATTTACCACTAGAAAAAACATCACCTGAACCCGTAAACCCAATTAAAGCTCCTTCTTTTCAATACTTTCCTTTGATGGCTTGTTCAGTTGGTGTTATCACACAAACATATTCGTTATCAAGACAAACTGTTGCCGAATGGCCCCTTGGAAGGGGTTAATGAAGATCTCATTTTGATTCATTGTCATTATCAGCTTAATCTTTGAACCCTGCTATTCAGTTGGATCAAATCTTTTAAATAGCTGCCATTTGTTTAATGTGTTCCTGTTTTGTCCCGGTCCAGGAGGACGGCTTAATGAATATTTGAAGGGGGGAGTGCAACAGCAACGCGCTCACACAACTAAATTTGTCTCCATTCCCCCGGTGTGTGATAAACTAGCAGAACCAGTTACAGGGACATTTTATTATCATTGTCTCTACAGTGTCTCATTTGGTTACTGAAGTGTTCACTGACCCTTTATTGCCGTCATTCTGAAACCAAATGAAAATTCAGTCATGGGCAATCGCAAAAGAAAAGGAGGCGGGGCATCTGTCCATGCAGTGGCCAGTTCAGGGCCTCCGTGTCAAAAAGAGGTGCTGATTAATAATGTAAGCTTTTTGAATGATTGAGCCCTGGGAAGTAACTTGTTCCTTTTATGAATATTTCATCACAGCAGCTAATGAATCCAGCCAGTGGAGGCAATCATAACCAGCTAACAGCCCCCTTGCTGCTGTGGTGTAAGGCATCTGGCTGATGATCATTCCTAACCTGATTACTGCTGGAGCTGACCGACGCAGGCTGGAGGCCAGGGGAGGAAGTCGGCTTTTGGTTTTTCGAAAAACAGGTGGAGACTTCAGTGAAGACATTTGACCGATGGGGGCGGAGGGACGCCGGTGAGACGGGAGACTTTAGTACGCTGAATCCCAGCAGTGAACGCGGATGAATGTTAGAAGTCCTCAAAGAGATAGCAGGCAACAGCACAACTTGTTTTGGTTGGTGTTCTCCTGAGAAAGGCTACCTTGGCTATGTTCAGACAGAATTTTACACGTTTACACACATGACGAGGGAGCAGAACTAATCATTGAGGGATTTCCTCAGAGACAGGATTTAGCAGCGGCTCAAAGAAGAGATGGGGTGTATGTGATTGGGTTTATGAGAAATGACAAGACCACAGATGTCACCTAAGAGGAATGCACCTAGATTTTAGTTTGTATGACAAATGGAGATTAGAAAATATGGATAAAAAAAAAACTGTTCAGCATTTTCCACTTGTCATTAATTTCCTATAAGCACCAGGTTTATCAGCATTGAGAGAAAAATCCATCAAGGTATTTTACGATATCTACCCCATAATGTTTATAACAGAAGCCACATTTGTGTGAGATAAGAAGCCTGACTCTCCACTCTGTGAGGGAGCAGAGCGGCGTCTCTCCTCCTCGTGAGCGTTAATTGCGATTTAGCGGCTTAAGGAAGTCACACTTCCCCCGGTGATCTCCATGTGCTCAGCCTGCGTGGTAATGGCTGCCTTCACGCAGTCCGGGCAGCAGCAGCTCTCACCTGTTCTGCACCTGCCGCGCATACCAGCACAGGGAGCTTTGTGGGGTCTCGTCCTGGGCTTCTGAAGGGAGGGAGGCTGCCTGTTCACCTGTGTGGCTCAGGCGGCTTAAGGGGGGCCGAGCGGCCTGGAGAAATGTCCAGTCACGAGCCATCACCAGCCACCAAACCTCCACGTTAGCTGGGGGTTGTCTCAGTTTTTGCAAATGGCGCACATGAAACGGTTTAATCCACCTGCAGCGAGCTCTCCCACCAGACCACCCAGGGAGCGAGAGGGGCCAGAAACCGGCAGCAACCCTCAACGTGTGAACGGATTGAAAAGATTAGGCTCCAGAAGACTCTTTGTTTGATTCAGCTCAGCGTCGATGGGCTTTCGGTCACATGAAAGTTTAAAAAAGATCAAATATTGTGCAAAAACAGCTGGTTTTTGAGCATAGGTAGTGCGTTTTTGGGTGACCTACGGACGCCTCGTCCTTCTGTCTGCTGTGTTTTGCACCCGGTCGCTGTTATTTCTCATCCTTTTGTTGGCATCCACTCCCTGACGCTGCTGCACCCGCTTATCTTAATTCTTTTTCTTTCACATACTGATAACCCTTCTCCTGCTTGGGAGAGCTCGCTTGGCCTCCCTCTGCCTCCCCGCAGAAGTGAGGAGTAGCAGGGGGCTCTGCCGCGTTCCGGTAATGAGAAGCCTTACAGGAAGGGGGATATCTGGGACCACTCTTACAATAATCAGTATCGATTATCCTCACCCGCTCTCTGGAGAGGTGGGGGTGGTGCAACTGGGGACAGCTAAAGAAACGTTATCCTGTTGCTAAGAGACAGTTATTAGCATGGAGGGTGGTAGGGGGGGAGGAAGGCAAGTGATGTTTTTGGGAAGTAAGCAAAGAATAGCTCGTTCTTACTGAGAACATTAAACTCCCAGAGAATGGTTGGTGCTGATAAGCAGGAGGCGGGGGCTGTGGAGGTGGGGGGGGGGTGTGGGCACATAAAGCCCGTTTGCTGAGGCAAAAGCAAGATTTATTTAGTTTCAGTCATCGTTTTGTCATTTTTTGATTTGCGACCCATCATATTCATCCGCCCATCCATTTGCTGCACTGCTTACTCCTAGTGGGCGGGGCCTGGAGCCTCTCCCAGCTGTCATTGGACGAGAGGCGATCGATCGCAGGGCCGCACGGAGACAACCACACACACACACACACTCACATTCACTCCTATGGGCCATTTATAATCATCAGTTAAGTTGCCATGCATGTTTTAGTACCGGGGGAGGAAGTTGGTGGATGATCATGTTAAGTTTTTCTTAATAACGCTTTCATATTATATGTACTTTTGCTCTTCTTTTCACCCGATCCAGACAGTATCACACTGGCAGCCTGCAGGGAAAGTGACCTCCCTTTGTTTCTATTGGCTGTGTGAGCGCACAAACTCAGACACACAAAGGTCCTCTTATTTAGATCCACATGAACTCCATTAGAATTTATTACCTCGGCTTTGTCCCCAGTGAACACGTCTGGCCTGTGCTCCAGATTGGGGGCAAACTGGAGGAAGGAATGAGAGACTGACGAGGGGAAGGAGCACTAGTTTGATTAGTTTGGGGCAAGAAAGTGTTGCTGATATGAAGCAGACACGGAGTGCAGAGGACAGAGAGATTTCATTTGTCAGACTTAAGAGATTTGTTGGGTATTTGTCAAGCATTTGGCCTGGTGTGGAGGTAAAAAAAAAAGTTTTTTTTTAATGTTCTCATAGTTGATCATGAGTTTTTGTTTTTCACAGGGCATAGCAATCTAAAGAAAAACAAAAATGTTCTCTCTGAGCACGCTTTGCCTTTTAAGCCACATTAGTTTACCTGTCAGTAACAAATATACAATCTGCTATTATGTGATTTGCAGTTTGCGGTCTGGATTAAATTATACCAGGGCAAAGCAGTCAAGTTTGACGTCACTTTTCAAATTATGAAAGCATGCAACTGGGAAATGTGGCTTTTCAGTTTAAACAAAAGGACCTCCCTCTTTTCTCAAGCCTAGCTCCTAAATTAAAAAGATTGTGCTTGTCGACAACAGTTTAACTGTATCCACTTCCTTGCTTTATATACAGATGGATAGCATGTTTAAAAAACCACCGACTGGCTCAGCAGCGTGAGAGCTTATGTTGTTTATATCCTTGAAACTGTGCAAAAGGGATTCTCCCTGAAGACATTCTCTCATCTTAAGTTATAACACTGGTGATAAAGCACTAACACACGTTCCAAAACATCCAATTGATTATGTGAGTTTAGATCTAGAGTCATAGAAGGCAGTGTAGCGAATCGCTTTAATTCCACAGCAAATCTGTATTTCCTCTCTTTATTGGCCACAGGTTCTTCCTATTCTTTCATTTTACTCCACCCTTTGCCAGTAAAGGTGGAAACGTTTAGAGCATAGTTTCTCTCCTTATGCTTCAGCATCCTTCAGTAGGCTCCGTTCTGGTTTGAATGTCAACAAAATGCCACGTGCTTTCAAAAGAAAATGTGTGTGAAACGTGGGGGATGCAACATCTGTGGTCCAATAAGCAAGCGCCATCTGTTCTGGTGCACATTTGGATACAAAAGGATGAAGATGTGACACTTTGTGGCATTGCATGAAAGCAGCCCGTCTGGTTGAGCCGGTCTGAACTGTTGTTATGCACAGGTTAAGCTATAAGACGCTCATATGAAAGCTTCAGGCGAAAACTGACAGTCAGCGCGTGTACATTCCCCGTCATGAGTTTGAATGATTCTCCATGCGTTGAGTTTTCACTGCAGTGAACCTCCTGCCGCGATTTAATTAGTTCTCTAATGAATTTTGAAACTTCAGTAATGTGCGATGACAACCAGTTAATGAGGGTTGTCGATCAATAAATCTCATCTGCAACTCTGCATTATGAATAAGATCTGAGCTTCTGGGCTCAGACCTGAAATGGAGGGCCTGTTTTTTTTAATTAGCATCATATGAATCATGTTTTCAGCCAGTAAACACTTTAGTATGAAGTATGAAATCCATCTTCTTGGGAAAGTTAAACTGGGTTTATTGCACCAAATGTGACCTGTACACACATGATCCATTTCCCCCATGATGCATTGTGTATGCATGTGCTGAATTTGCTGAATTTCAATGTATTGTAGGCTCATTAAAACTGTCTCTCAGCTGTTTCAACATCTCTCTTCATCTCTTTATTTCTTCCTTCTCTTCACAGGTCATGGAGAGCATTTGCCCTTGTTAGACACACCATCTGACACACAGCCAGCGCGTGGGTGGTAGCAGAAGGGAACCTCGTTTAAATCAGCCGCTGGTCATGTGTGAAGCCGTGGTCTGATGCCCACCCTCACCTCAGCGCTGGCCATGGACGGGGAGCACTACCTGCATCCAGAGGGCCCTCAGCTGGACAGCAGCCTGTTCTCTGTGGCCCCCTCTAGCAATGAGGTACGCCGCCACACGCCTTCTTCATTTAGTCGACTTTAGAAAATAAGACTTATTTAGACTTATTGAGTAATTTCATTAGAACAAGCCCCAAACAGTCCCCAAAATGTTTTCAGTGCCACATATAAGTATCAATATGTCTGTTTAAGTGACTCTGAAGAAATTCTGTAGAATTTCTCAGTTCCTTGGCAAATGAAAGTGTCAACAATAAGAAGGTGTCATCAAAGGTGGGTGTTTTTTTGGGGAGGGGCTGATTACACAATGTAAGGTTTGGGTGTTGGGAAATCTTTAAGAGTCACTGGTAACTAAATTAAGTTTGTGGAAGCATCTTATAAAAAATGCACTCTTATGCCATAAGAAAACTTTTGAAAGATTTCCTGTGATACGGTGTTGCTTTTGAAAATGACAGACTTCCCTTTTGTGTTTTTAGAGTTCGATATACACCTCATCTAGTCCCTGGGGATCCTTCTCTCAGCAGGCAGGATATAGCATACACTGCCCTATGCAACCTGGAAACCAGTAAGTTATTACACACTTGTTCTATCATCACATGTAAAGTCAATACAATTACAGAAAATATTGAAAATCAAGCGACGTCAGAAGTAAGTTCCCATGTGGTCCCCACAGAAAGAGGGCGTTCCACAAGAATAGACACAATGAGCCTGCAGAACAGGCAGAGACTTTCCACTAATGTGCCCCAAAAATCACTGTTGCATGTTCCTCTTTTTGTTTAAAAAAGACACGTGTGTCTGTTTGTGTTGAGCCAAATGCTCGGCATGAAAGCACATTCAGATTCAGCCATTCAAAAATGTTTTAATGAGAATTTTGAACCATTGGCTCGGTTGAAAACTCACTTGCTGACACGTGGTGTGGTGACCTAATACCATCAAGCAAACAATGACTTACCGTAACAGCCACTAGGGATGGTCTTCTTTATACTATCATTTCCTGTTGTGGGTGGCTTGACGTCAGGCTTACAATGAGGGGGGGGGGGGGCTTAAACCTAACATCCTGCAATTTGGAGCTAATTCTGTGACCTCATCGCCTAATAAGATGTTATTGGTCCTTTCCCAGTTTGGATGCATGTGGTCAGATGCGTGCAGCACACTGCCTGCGTGTGTTGTGTAGATAAGGCCTGTGTCCGTGTGTGCATAGCGTGGGCTTTGTTAGCACCCAGGTACTGTTGATTTTGGCACAGTGCAAACCCCTCACGCTGTCATGTGAGTAGTTTTAAAGTTAGGGCCAAACAAGCTCACTCATTTAGTTTTTCTGGTTTTTTTTTTTTATGATACTATCATCATGCAGATTTTACAGACCTGTAAGATCTGTAAAACTGCTGTGAGTCTGCCCGTTTTCATCAATAGCAATCTACTGGATGTAGATTTAATGTAAGATTTGTGGTTACTCATCTCTACAAACATAAGCGCTCACAGTTTTGGAAGTCAAAGCATCAAATGAGGTCACTTTCTGATTCATTGAAAGTGGGACTGTGTGACATCAAGTTGGTTTTTGATTTCAATCAGAAATGGTAAAGAAATTATCTGCGGTTCAATTTCTTCAGAATTGGGTGTTCAGGACAAACAGTGAGCAAAGATAAAATTTAAAATATTGTAACCACTTTTTAAAGGTCAATTTTTTGTAATTTCACCTAGCCGTGTTGACATCTGATGTCCAGTCTGGATCTTTTTCATGCCATCCTGTGTGAGCTCCTGCCGCTCCAGCTGGCTGCTGTTAAGTTAATTTTCTCTCTACCGCCAGAATTAGATTGTTTAGGCCTGAGAGCTCTCAGCTGTCTGCTCACATAGCCACAGAGAACAGGTAGACACTGAGTAGATCACTCCACATCGCCGAGGACAAGTGCCGACTGACATTTCTATAGATGTTGTGCTTTCCTTATGAGTTACCATGACAATACAAAGCAGGCATGCGAAATGTTATGTTGTGTCAGCCTCATTGTCATTTGATGTAAAAAGAAAAGCCACTTCAAAAAGATAGGAAAATGATGCACTTTTATCGAGCATGTGTGCTCTTTACATTTTCCGCTCTCTGACGGCTGTCTGCGCTCTAACAAGCTGCAGATCTGCCACTGTCTTGGAACTGACTGCAAACTTTTACAAACCGCAGAAACCTCTGTGCCTACAGCCTGCGATCAAAAGCCTGGCTTGTGGGAGACTGATGTAATATAGGCAATTCACACACTTGTGAAAAATCAGGGGCTTTAACTTAGGAAGGGGCTGACTTTTCACGCCTGATTTCCTTTGAGAAGTGTCCGCCTAAACACAAATGTCAGAAAAAAATCATGCGTTATATATGTGAGAACACTGTTAAAACATAGAAGACATAGACCTTCTGATCTTGAACACATATAATTCTTTCCATCGATATGGTGCTAACTAACTACCAGTGCCCCTGCTGCCTTCCTGTTATCCTTCGGTTCTTTTTAGAGATCATATTGGTGGCTCTCAAAGATTGGTCACTTTTCTGTCAAGGTTCCTTGTTGTTTCCCAAATCACACAAAAGTCTACAGCTGTTCTTGTCTTTTTTTATAAAAACACTTCACTTTTCCCTAGAGAAGTAGTGCAAACCTAACATACACGGAGTCCTGTTTTTAATAAACAAACTGGCACATGGGAGAATTTACAGATATTTCTACTTGCAAAGTGAACAAGGAGATGTGTTTTCATCTCTCTTGTTTGTCTGACTCAAATGCTGAGAAGGAAACACTACGACGCTGCAGCAAACATCAAGACAAAAACCACAGCGGAACAAAGACCGGAGAATTCTGTCGTTTTTTCAAGAACGTGAGCTGTCAATTTTCCCTGAACAGCTGATATTATGTCAGATTAACGCACAGCTGCTGTGTGTGTGAGTGTGCGTGGGTGTGTGTATGTGTATGTGTGCGTGCGTGCGTGTGTGTGTGGAGGTGAAAGTGATGCATTTATCTCGTTGGATTTTCGGCCATTTGAAAATGCTACCGACAAGCACTTGAGAAGGCGTCCACACATGACATCCGGTTTTTAGAGAAAATCAAAACATGTGTGAAAAGGACCTTTGAGACAGTAGTCCGACAGCTGTAAAGATTTTTATTCAAAAGATTTAGTAGGTTTTTTTTGTGGTAGGTTACTATACAGCGAATTCCTAAGTCAGGACTCCTGCCGGCCTGCCTTATCTGAATTGTTACTATTTGAACTGCCTGCTGCTAGTCTGGGCTGTTTCCCTGCACTTGGCCCCCAAAAGCCCTTTGTTACACAGAAGGATACTTTGCTATCTTTCTGCGGAAATGTTCTTCCAAGAAAGCTGCGCAGCTAGTTGTTGCATGTCACCTCTTAGAGTATCCTGTCCTGGAAGTGTCCAGTCCAGGAAAGTCTGATAACCATCAGACTCTTCTCTATGGAGTTTGTTTGTTAGGGCTCATTGGGAAGGTTTCTTGTTTCAGCTCAGTAAAAAGCAAGCACATCATTCTCTATCGTAAAAAAAGAGAGTTGTCATCGAATCTCCCTTTAAATGCCATTTGTTTGTAAGTTATTGGGATTCCGACTGTGCCTGTCTGCCCTTCTTTAAAGGAATCCATTTCCTTATCGTCATCATCATAATCATCCGAGTTCTGTTTCCGCATGGGAAACGCTAATGAAATGCAGCTACTTAACAATATAGAATAAAAACTCTGTCATTAGAGAACACCCATTAAAAAAAAACTCCTTTTAGTGTGTTGTCAAAGAGCATGAACTCCCCACCGAGGCCAGTTTCCCAATGTAACATGATGAATACTTGGCCAGCACATTTTCAGCCTTAAATCCGAGATCATGGGAAAAAAATGTGTTGAAAAGATGCTGCTTGGATGTGGACATACAGTAAGTCAGTCAGTTGTTTTGGCGGAGGGCCTCTGAACAGCTTTGTTGCTGGAAAGCAGATGATGCCAGCCTGCCAAGATCTCAGCTATAATAACGCTGCAGCCACACTGCTGATGGCCAATTCACCACAAAGGGGATTTCCACCGTGGGGGGCTGTTACCATTCACACTATTATAAGACATTAGTTTTTCCTTAGAATCGTCACTCGTGATTTACACATCTTTTTCCAATATGTAGGCGATTTGGTACTCTTATATTTGGCTATTTAAAAATAATCTCCAAAATGTAAACATTCACCCACATATAATGACCCGGCTGAAAATCAAAGGGTTAAATGTTGAATTTCTTTGCATTTCGTCTTGCTTTGTTGTTATTGTAAAGAGGAGAAGTCACATGGATATCTTACCATAGTGTGGATTCCATACACCAGCTTTTCTTCCTCTTGGTGGATACGTTTGAACTTAAATCAATCAGTCTCACTGATTTCTGACCCACAGTTGAGGACAGAGAGCCAAATCCTCTGAACAGCTTTGGCAGAGCGCCAGCTCTCTGAGCCTGAGCCGTGCCATCCGATTGGACGGGAGGAACTTGGGAGGGGACATCTAAGTTTCACCTTTACAAGGATTTAGTTTTGCTTTTGTTTCGAGTATGTACTCGGCCCAGCGGGTCACTTAGTGCTAAGTCCATTTAGTAAGAACGTGAAAATACTGCATACAGGGAGGAAAGTCTCTATGACTTGTGTCAGATATTAAGACAAGAACACAGTTGGTGTTCAGGAAGATCCTGTTAGGGGGTAAGAGCTGCTTTTGTTCTCAACTCCTTGATTTTGTGACACTAATCTGTCTCACTTGGAATTTCTAAGCTTGCCTTTCTGACCACTTACAGGATTCTTATTTCTTTTTCTATGTCACTGGCAAATTAAGTTGGATGCTTTGTTTTGGATTATCTCATCAGAGCTAGCAACACATTAGTTCTTACAAAAAGTTACAAGAAATATTTCCACGTACAGATAAACCCACTGTGCCGTCAGAATCTAAAAGTGAAAGTGTTTTCTGTTGGTCTGAATGTCCCGTGTGTCTATCAGTTCTAGATTAACGACTGGGTCCATCGGCGAAGCATGTCGGTGTCAGTTTGACTTTGATAAGCCGTGATGAAACACACTAAACCTTCTCTCTCCCGACAGGCAATACCACTTAAACAGCAGCACTACCACCAACATTCCAGATATGCACATGGACATCTACTCTGGACTCCCCGACATGGACATCCCCAGCTTCCATAGAAATGGAGATTTCTCGCAGGTTGGTTTAATATCGCACACGCCTCTTAAATCCAGTCTCACCCACCGTGCAGGGGGACCTCGCTAATGCTTTGCGTCGTCTAGACGACGACGGCAGCAGCACCTCCCCCATTCCTGCCAGGACATGCCATCATTAAGAGGCAGCAATTTTGCACTCTGCCGCACTTTCAACAATCTCTGCTAACTCACAACTCTCCTGTGTATTCAGTTGTGCTTGTATATGTTATCCATAGTGGGTGATCCATTTCAGCTGTGTGTCAGGGATGTTGGAACGTTTCCCCTCAAATTTCTATACTGTCTGTATTGTGTTTTCGTGTCTGTGGGATTGTCGTTATTTTGAGCCTTCATTTAAGGCTGGGAATTACAGAGACCGACGTGGCCTGGATTTACCTTCTCGTACCAGATGGTGACCATGCATCATTTGCATTTTCTGGGTTCACATTTGTGTTCATCCAGCTACTCCTTTGGGAAAATTGTATGTGTAGCAGCCTTTGTGATGAAACTGACGAGCAGGTTTCTGATCTGAAGCCTTTATAGCGGAGTAAATGGTTGATTCATCTGAGTTTGCTACTTAGAGGCGCACGTCTTGTTAGAAAATGCTTAACTGTTCGTGCTTTTCTCAGGTCAACGTACACAAAATCCAAAGAATTGGAAGTAAGATATATCAGCAGCGGCCCAAGATAAGGAATTTCTTCCAGCGTGGGGGCCTGTCCAGGGACTAGAACTGAATAGGTCTAAACTTGTTAGGCAGCCATTTTCCTTTTCCTCTTCCATGGGGGTTATATACACATCTGACTGGTCTGCAGAAACGGGGAGGAAACTGGAATCACTGGACATGGTAACATGCATGTCTGTGAACTGTCGGAGCAGCTGAAGACCCACACAGGTGCACCAGGAATGCTCGGCATTGCACACGCATGCCACCGAACACTTGCCCAGCAGTAAGGGGGTTCGGCTGCATCCGTCCCGAGGTGTGTTTGGGCTCTTCTTTTTGCGTTTGTGTCGGAGTTGACCAGTTTAGATTGAAAGAGCTGCTAAAACCCCTGCTCTGCGGTGTAAACGGGTAAGCCTCTATGATGTCCTTACCGCCGCTATTCCATTAGTGCCTACTCAGCTCTACGCGGTTTGGCTCGGCACGGCACGGCTCGGCATAGTTTAGGTTTTCCATGTGGCACCAACTGGTAGACGGGTCGACCGGCTCTGTTTGAGTTCTGTCTGGAGTCTTCATCAAGACCTCAATGCTTCTAGGTTTGAAGCAAAAACCCCATTGAGAACTATTTTACTTTTTTGTGAAGTTGTTTTTTTAAATCATAGGTGATTCTTTAATGCAAATCATACTGAGTCCACAACTTCCCTCAGAGTCAAATAAAATTTAGAAATGGTGATGCCGATTGTTATCATTAAAGCATTGTTAAAGTTTGGATTGAAGGCCTCCATGTTCGTTATTGACTCTCCGTGTCCCCTGAATAAATACCCAGATCATTTGAAGGAGAAATCCTGATGCCTCCATGCAAGAGCTGTTGATAACTCCCCAAAAACTGCTCAGATGCCTGAAAGGGTTTGATGTTTCTTTGTTAAGAGAACAAAGGCCAAATGTGAAGCTGGTCATCTGGGAAGCAGTTGTGTGTCATCCTCATCACGTGCAAGCCAGTGCTGACACAAATTAAAACATTAACCGGGGGTTTCCCTGGTTTTTCCATGTGCCGGGATGCGTCTGTCCGTCTGGAGCTTTCTCTCGTACAAGTGGTTTGGTATATTTGTGGCCGTGTGTGTCTAACGATGGAGCGTATTTAAAAGGCAGCGGTGTGATTTGAAGCGGCGAGGCTTCCATCTGTCCCCGTGTGTCCGTTCAAGAGCAGCAGGTGTGGTTTCCTGGTGCCCACAGTGCGGAATATCCCGATGACTCCGTGAGGGAGAGGAGCGGCGTTTTGTGCTCGTGTTGTGCTTCCTCAGCTGTCCGTGCTGCTTTTGGACACGCCCGGTCATGTGAGGCAACCAGAGAAAAAATAAGTCACGGGGCCATCGTGTCTAATCCCCGGCCTCGCACTCAGCCTCCCTTTTCTGCCTTTCCATGGTGCTCCTCATACTGACCCTTGTCTCTGGCTGTGTACAGTGTGAAGGCAGGATGCCTCGCGTCTGCTCTGAGACGGAGCGTAAACTCCACAGCATGCGGTCTTGTGCGGTGTGTGGGAAGAGTTTTTCGGTCTGTCAGGCGACGTTTACCTCTGACATTTTCCCGTTTCAGTTACTTGCTGAGAGTCATTAGGGAAATCTCTCTGGGTTCGCACCGAGCGCCGCAGCGTTGGAGTTTATTTGTGCAGCACAGCAGAAGTGGGCTGGAATATCCTCACATTGTCAGGAGACAGCATGGCAGCATGTGGCCAGGAAGTGGATCTCTGGGTTGCTGCAATCATTAATAACAGAAGCTGAATGTTTGTTTAGGGGGGGTGAACTAATAGGTTCCTCGTCGAGGCTTAATATTGGTCCTAAATCCTCTATTAGTTCCGATACATAAAAAGCTAAGAACTGAAATGGAGTGTGTGCCACATGAGGCCGATCAGCTTGATGCGTCTCTCTTACTTTATTTTGGACCTCCAACATGAAGTATTTCCAACAGCATTAGAGATTTCCGCATTAAAACAGACATTTCCACCACATTATTTGTATCTCCAGATCAGATATCCGATCTGTCACACCGGCGAATATATTCGATTTACGTTCACACAGAAGTGTTTGCGTTTTCACATTTGTCAAGACAATGACTGTAAAATTCTGTTCACTTTATGATAATTGGTCATTTGATGCGTGTCTAAACCAAATAGCCTTTTCCAGGAGGATTCCCAGGAAATAACATAGAAAAAAAGAGCTCTTTTTGTCACTTTCTGGGAAACCGTGAAAGCTGTAAAATGTAGCAGTATCCACCAAGCTGTGAAATTATGCTGAATACCAATAACAAACAGAGAATTATTTGTATATACTTTATTTCATTAATCCAGAGAAAGGAGAGCAGACAGTGGCCGTTATCTAACCTGACTACTTCAGCTGTGAAGAGTTCGGGGGGGGGGGAACAGAAATGTCCCTGTGTAGGCATTGTTAAAAGGAGAAATGCCCACTTCTGTGTCTGTGTGGTCACTGGCCGAGCTGAAATATGACAATTCCTCTGCGGACAGTCGGAACGACAACAAGGTTTCCAGTAAAGTGTTTCGGCTAACCTCAGTGAGCAAACAGCGTCTTGCAAACACACACACTACCTGTATGTACACAGAACCACATGAATGCACGCATGTCACTCAGACATGGGCATGTCTATGCAGATTTCCAGTACTGGCGTCTTTTCTGTGTACTCGCTCGGTCTCTGTCTCTGTGGTTCTTCACATTATAACACAAACATCCTCGTGCACAACGCTCTTCTAGCAAGCTCTTTTACGGCTCTTTTCAGTTTTGCTTTTGTTAGATCGCAAGCTCGTACTTTGCAGGATGTGACTTAAGAGAAATGCGGCTTAAGCCTTTGACACGTGCTGACTGTAGAGAGGAAAGGTGCCGGCAGACAGCGTTCTCACGGTCTTTGTCTAAGGCGAAGGTGTAACTCTATGATTACGGGCTGTGCATGGATTCAACATGGAAGACAATCCCAAAGCACCCACAACAAAAGATGTGTTCGACATCAATAGCTGCTTTTAAAAAGCCTCCTGCCTGCCAGTTCTCTGCACATTGGTGTAGATTTAAGCACCTCAAAGCCCAAACAATATAAAATATGTCAAAACACAAGTGCTCTGGTATAATTCTAAATGCTCAGCTAACACAATTCGGGGAACAAAAAAAATGTAATCAAAGCCAACTGAATTTTACAGACTAGATTTGATATTGCTTTGCAAGACATTCATGCCATTTTGCATGTTGCTTCCTTATAGGACGCACAAACAGAAAGTGTTTTGGTTTAAAGGAGGAAGTGACAGGATTATTTAAATGGTCGTAAAAAGGTGTGTTTTCTTTGGAAAACCGTCGCTCTGCCTGACGTGTCACTCATTTGCATCAGCTTACGCCATCAATTTCTGTCCTCTGTGTTAGGAGAGGTGAAAACCACCTTCAAACAGTTCCTAAGCGAGCAGGTTCTACTCTGACAAAGCAGCCAGCTCAGCCCTGATGCACCAGAACGAACCCAAAAGCACCGTCGGCTCAACTCTAGGTCTTCTGTGCCAACGTAAAAAAACGAGAAGTCAAGCATCTGTCCATAGTAGGGCGACATCTGCTTATTCTGGAGACACTCATAAATGATTCAGTCTTCCCCGATCGCTCTCCACGTTTCCTCATACACATACGCGCATTGTTCGGAGGATTCCCACTCGCACCGCGATGACACCACGGACAGGCGCCACTCTGTCTCCTACCGTCTGACTCCCCGGCAGGCCAGCAGGGATGGACATTACAGGGCCGCGCCGCGCGCTGCACATCGCGGCTTCCTGTAAGGCAGACGCGCAAATGGACCCCTCTCTAAAGAAAAGAAATCACATTATATCTTTCTGAACACCACAATCTTCTTATTTAAGAGAAGCTCTCAGAATGGCTTTTCCCAGCAAGAAAAGAAGAAGAAAAAAAAAAAAAGCCGATAATACAGTTTTGTCTCTGATCAAACAGATGTCTCTGACAGTCACGCCCTTAGCTCCAGTAAGTGGAAATGACCTTTCATGCTGAAGAATGCATCTGTCACTGTCCACTGGCTGATTCTTGCAGACTTCTTTAAATAGTCAGACTTGCCTCACATCTATCTCATTCACATCCAAAGCTGTCAACAATGTTTTTAAGAACATTCACAGTTTGGCCTGTCTCTATCAATTCTAGAGCCACAGAATATTTAAGCAGCAACAACGTGTGAAACTGATCTGGGCTCTGTGTTTACATGTTCATCGGTGTCTCACAGCCTCAGTCACACTAATAAGACCCCTCGTTTTGCTTCCTGGTTATTGGCTTTTGCACCTCCGAGCTAGAGATGCGGGCAGATTTCCATCGTAATCGAGAGTAGCAGGCATGAAATTGAGCCTTTGAAGACAAGCAGAAGAACAAAAAGCTGAGGCAACCCAGCAGGGAGTCCGCCTTTAAATATAATAATCATTATAAAGCTGCTGAGGCCCATTAAACACAGCAGTCAGCGGCGTGGTGTGAGGAGTGGCCAGGTCCAGAGCGCAATACTGTTTACACTACAAATGCGGTTGAGTTACACCATGTACAGTAAAAAGGGCCCGACTGCCAGTAACTCTAGTCACTTACCAACAAAAGCATCATTTCCTGAAAGCTCCTCCCCTCCCTCCCTCCCTCCCTCCTCTCCCCTCCCCTCTTCTACTCTCTCACTCACTCTCCAACCACCTTTTTGTGCTCAGAGGAACTAGTCCTCAATCACTATGAGTGAGCCCTCTATGCAAATACCTGACCGCCCCGGTGAAGCAAGAAGCATGTTCTAGACCCGCCTGAGTCTGTGTGTGTGTTACCGCCCGGGTGTGTATGAGCCAGCTGCCAGCCCCCGCCGTACCTACCTGTGCTGGGGGCCCGCCAGTGTGTGGGGAACTGTCAAAGGGCCAGAGAGAGTCCACTGTGGGGTGGACGCCCGGCAGCCGAGAGCTGTCCACCAGCACTCTGACTCCCTCATGGAAGGGGCTGACAGACTCAGGGAGTCAAGGTGAAGTGGGAGCGGGTGCGTGCGCGAGTGTGTGTATTTTACGCCCCCCCGTACGGCAGCGGTTGGACCCATGTCTCTAATGCAGTTCTGGACCAAATTTTATTCTCAGCAGGGACGACCGCTTCCCAAGGTACGGGCACCCTTTGCTTCTTTTTGCCGTGTGTGTCGTTACAGTGATATCTCTACTTCACGGTCAGAATATGAAATCGGTTTGAGGAGGAATTGAGAACACATGTAGGCGCTTTTTTTATTGCTCTGCTCGGGAAATGTTTTGATAAGATTCGCAGCAGTTTTATTACACGCTTCTGATCATGTCAGTATGTGTTGTTTTTTTTCTTTCAACTTCCCTGTGAGATTTTGTAAGCACTTGAGTTTGATAGTTACGCTCAGAGAGGCCAGATTTATTTTTTCCTGTTACACTTTATATTTCTGCAGCTTGACCCTGATTGGGAGTGATCAATTATTAAACTAACTTGACAGGGAGTCACTTAAGTAGTTAATCATTTGTTTTAAAAAAAAAAATGTATATATCAGTCTCTAAAAAGCTGGTGTTCTCAACCTTTATTTCAGAATCTCATAGAGTAAGAGACTATATTTCAATGAAATTTTAAACTGAACTTTGATGTAATAAGCTTTATATAAATAGATTAATCCTGTTGATTATTAGTTATATCTGCTCCTTGGCAGAGTCATCATGGAGTCTAAGTGAAAATTAATTTGGCCGGTCAGGTTGTACGTTTCCTTGCTGACACCGTCTGCCGGTCAGTGCTCCTCTGCTCCGTGGGGGTCATCTTTCCCAGCCGTGACCTCAGACAGCCGATCATTAGCCCGATCGCCTAATACGTTTCCTGGATAAACAGCATTGTGTTGAGTGCTTTGAACGACTGTTAAACGTGGCCATGATTCTGTTTGCCACAGACAGAGCTCATTCAGCTTTTTTAGAAACCAGCTAAATCCCAGCTCATTTGACTACAAAGTGTTGGTTGGATTGTTTCTAGTATCTGCCTGTGACTGTATTAGAGCCCAACTTCACTCAAACTCTTTTGGATTCGTGCACCCGCCAGCAATCTGATGCCCTCCACCGTGGTGTTTGACAGAATTCACTCCTTGCCACTGAAATAAACATTTAACTGTTGCGAGATAGGGAGTCAAATCTTTGCTCAGCAGAACTACTTAGTTTCCTGCTCTTTTTGGTGCTGAATTTGTCTCTAACTATTAAAAAAAAAGATAGTCAAATCCTTAAAATCATAAGTGGGGCCTTTTGATGGGCACGTGTTGTCAGTTTCCTGGTATTGCTTTAAACTTCAAGCATGACCCCAAGCATGTAGTTTACGGGAAGTGAATAAACAATGACGGTGAGAGTGAGTGAGACTCACTGTGGGGTTAAGGGGGGTCGACAGTGAGGAGAAGGAGGATGGGTGCTCTGTGAGCTGTGTTTTCATTCCACAGAGACAGCTGAAGAGTCTGGGTTTGATTGCAGAATAGGTCAATGTGGCATCAGGTAAAAAGGACTTTTGTTTGGGGACACTGGCTGATTATCGCTGGTGGGAAATAATTATTGTTTGGTAAAAGAGGCAGAAGAAGGATAACAAGAAACATGCTTCAAAGTTAAGGCCTTTCTTGGTAATACGGGAATGATTTTAAACTCATTTTAAGGACGGAAAGATCAGAAAATTATTCTTATTTCCTCAAACTGTAGAACTAACATGTTCTGTCAGTGGAACTTTTTGAATTGGAAAAGAAATAAGTACAATGACAAATAACACTGTTCCTTTCTGATCAAGCCTTTATGTGTTTTTCCACCCAAATCACCTAAAAGATCAAAGTGCTGAATGTGCACTTCCTGGTGCACCTTCTCTGCTCTCTTTTTCTCTTTTCTCTTTTTCCCTTTTTTAAAATGCAATAAATAATAAAATGAAATCTACGTCTTTCCATCATAACCGCATCCCAGTTATTCGCTTAATTTATGAACCTGTTTTGGGGTGGTGTCTGTTCAAATACTGTTAAAATAGAGCAAAAATTCACACTTCTGAGTTGAAATCCATCAGACCTGGTTGTGTTAGGTCCCGGGTGGTTCGGTTTGGTTAGTAGTGGAGGGTTGTGCGTGGTCCCGGCTGCTTTCTGCCTTTGTGTAACCCTGGTTGCGGCAGAGTTCAGTCTCTGCTCGGGTCTCCTCAGTTTGACTCCGATGACGGCCGGCGGCTGCTTCCTCACATTGATTGTGTCGTGAAGGCACATCCTCTCCTCCAAAACACACTTCTCCACATCTGTAAATACTTCTCACACTGTTCCTCTAGCTTAACAACTTGCAGGAGCGTGCAACTGTCAAAATAATAACTGCACTCCATTTTTGGCTGAGGGCAAAATCAACAAGCCCACCGTCCTGAGTCACAGGGAGATGGCAGGCCGTGGACCACAGTTCCTTTGAAGCTGCGTGTCTGGGGCACGCACAGCAATGTCATTTGAGGTTCCAGCAAAATTCTTTTAACTTTTGATTAAATTAGCTGTTTAACTCACGCACAAAGCAAATGAAACTCCCCCTATTCGCTTATTTCAAAGCTCAAAAACTGTTTCTTGAATTCAATTTCAGACTTCATTACACCGCACAAGAATATCATTTCTAAACGGAATAAATCGCTTTAGAACAGCTACTTTTCCAACATGTTTTTAAAGTGGGAGCTCAGACCGTCCCTGAACTTTCTGGCTGACTTTTACAAATGACAGGGCTCAGCTCGGCTGCATGTGTTCTGTGGTGAGCCGTGTCGAGAGTCTTCAGACGTCATCTCACATCCACACTCCGCTCACATCGGAGCCAGGCTGGTTTTGAGTGAGCTTCCCATGAAAACCAGAGTCACTGTGAACCGTCCACAGCGACAGAGGTCTGATCCGAACAGAGCCGAGTCGTTCCTCCGGGTTAGCGTTAGCGCTCGGTGACGGCTGCTGATGCTGAAAAGTGAAGAGTGCTCCCAGGAAAACACTGTTTGTTAAGCTCTCTTTTTTTGATGCAAGCCAAATATCAAACTCCCCAGCACCTGTGTGACGCAGCATGTCAGATAATTTAGTATTTTTCTTCCTGTTTGTTCAAGGTTTAGACTGTTGAGACATGCCTCTGAATGCCAGCTCACCCTCCCCGTCCGTGGGTGACTTCCTCTTGGCACAACCCAAATCATGAACAGATGATATTTGTCTTGCTGCTTCTTTTTTTTTTTTTTTTTTCTCTTTTTGTCTCTCTTGATTCGAGTTCCTGAGTTGGTTTACTAGTCAGTATTTACTCTGCAGGTTTGTTTCCTCCACTGGAGAACTAATCGCTCTTGTCCTGATAGATGTGTTTGCTCTGTCTCATGGAGCTCTGCTACCCCCTGAGCTGCTAATTTTAAGGCTTCCAGGCTAAATACACAGCTGAAAAGACAGTTCTTTAAAGCCTGTTCTGTCTTTCAGCTGCCGGCCGGGACGCTTGACATGGCATCCTTTTATTTTCCAGAACATATGAAAACACCGGAAAATTCCAAGGAGACTTGTTAAGCAGAAAGCTCTCCCTGGCTCGCTTTAGTCAGACTTGGCAGGACATGAAAGTTTGCCTGACAGTCGGTTGTTGGCCCGGGTGTTCCACTCCGATTGGCTCAGGATAACTGATCTGGGATGAGCTTGACTCTGTGACCCAGACTGATACTCACCGTCGTTTTAGCCTTTCCGTGTTAAACCCTGACAGGGTAAAATCAAATCAGCCATTCGTTAGACTTTTAAAAATAAGATTTGCATGTTTAGTTGCAGATGAGTTAAAGGAAATAAAGCTGGGTTTGACTTTTTGTTGCCTGTAAACAAAATTTAAACGTCTGACTACTTCCTTCTTTGGGAGGATATTGGATAAAAACCTTATCAAATATAATAGATGTCTACTTATGCTAAAAAGTGCAGTTGTTTGGCAGAAGCCCAGCCCGTCAGAGCTCTGCAACAGGAGCTTTTCTGTGTCGTCCACTAAACATTTGGCACGCCGTGCTGTTTTACACACCAAATAAACCTCACACTGAGGCAGACGAGTCTTGTCAGTTGCCAGCTAACCAGAAACAGCTGGTTCGCTAAAAAAAAACAAAACCAAAAAAAGTCGATGTCTGCTCCCAAGTTTGCGAAGAGGTCAAGGTAAATGAGAGGCTGCTAGAGTCACAGCCCCTCAAATATGTCAGGGATGTGGGGCATGCAGACAGCTCAGTAGATCATCCTCCAAACACACACACTCACACACACACACACACACAAACACACACACACACACGGTCCATCAATCAGGCCCTGCTGACCACATGGACCCGGTCAGCAGGAGGATTCTGACAGCGTGCATGTCAGTCAGCTGACCGGGTGCTGTCGTGGGTGTCCCCCCCCCCCCCCCCCACTCGTCCTCACACTAACACCACAGACTCTGACAGATTTTCAGGACTCCCACTTTAATTATTGACGAGGTCGTGTTCCGTTTGCGCCGACGATTTTTGTTTTTTTTCTCGAGCCGCCCACAACCCCAAACGAGAACGCTGGCGTTTCATTGTTGCTTTTTGAAATGTCAGAGTCACGGCTGTCGCATGACTCGTGCAAAAGCGCCGCTTGAGCAACATGCTCGGCGTCCCCGAGGATAATGATAGAGTGGAGACACTGCTTTAAGACTTCCTAAGAAAACACACCACACAACTCAGCGGTTTTGTGTGCACTAACCAACTCAGTCTGTAATGTAATTACAAGAGCAGGAGGTGGAGCTATGCAGATTGCGATCAGGGATCGTGTTTAATAGAGGCTCCTCTTGTGGCAGAGTTGTGTGGGAGAGGAAGAAGAATGCAAACAGTGGTGTGGAAAATAAGGGCGGGGCTCCAGCTGAAAAGACTGGGAGTGAAACAATGTCAAGAGATGACATAAGTGCACGCTTTAGACGGAGAGGTCACTCGAGGTGTCACTTTACTTTGTGTTTAGCGGTGGGTGTGCGGGGTGAGTGGGAGGACAAGGTGACTTGTTTCCTGGCGTTGGGGAGGCAGCCGAGCTGGCAGCGTGTAGGAGGGGGAAGCCCTTCTGGCCCAGCTCCGGACCTCTGTCTGAAGTCCTCACAGGTTTCGGCCCAGGACCAGACCTAATAGAGCTCACCTGAAGTGTGCTGTTTAGCATTAACATCGCAGCATTGTGATATGTTCCTAAACCGCTCCTAAAACATTTTGGTGCACAAAAGTGTTGGTAGGCAATAACTGCGTAGTCGTTTGCCCTCATTTTCTGAAAGACCACTAAGTCTGCTTAAGTAAAAAAGATAATACGTGTGATTCATGGAGATTAAGAGGAAACTCTCTGATGAAATATTCTTTGGAACTTCATTGGAACTTTGCCTGAGCAGATTTTCTGTGACGAACCACAACTTGTATTCCACTGCTCCAACAGGTTTTTCTTCTTTACGAAGGAGTCGCTCTTACAGACAAACATCCTCCCGGGAAGACGGAGGGGTTCAGCTCCTAAGCTCACCCCTGCGTCATACCCAGAGACACCACAGTCGTGTGTTCTGAACAGCTGTTGCTCATTTCTCTGTCTTCATCTGTAAAAGCAACAAGTTGGAATTCTTGCACTTTTGTGCTTGCTGATATATTTCAGGCCTGCGTTGTGTGACCTCTGGAGAATAAGGATCGATGGCAATACTGCCAAGAAGCCAAGTGTGTGCGTGTATGTGTGTGTGTGAGTGTGAGTGTGAGTGTGAGTGTGAGAGAGAGAAAGAGAGAGAGGGGGGCGCTAGGATTAATCTTAATAATGCTAAATAACTGTACCGGCTCCAGCAATGAAAAGTGTTCATGAATTAGTTTAGGTCTTAGTTTTGGTTGGTGATTTATGTATAGAATCTTCCAGTTCTGATCGTCAGAGCTGATAACCACCACCCTCACCGCCCTCACCACCCACCCTCACCCCCCACCGCCCACCGCCTCCCTGTAAATCTGCAGCTCTGCACGTCCTGGTGCAGCTTTGTGCCGGCGTTAATCATCGGCAGGCAGACAAATGTCATTATTCAGACACTGAAATGCAATTTTCCACTCATGTGGAGAGCCGGTGTTCGGCGTGTGCGTGCGTGTCAAGCTTTTCTGCACAGCGCTCCGTTCGGCCGCCGTCGGCAACTGGTCAAACGGAAACGGCGCCAAGATTTAAGGCTGGCTCCAGAATTCATTGCAGGGGAGAAACCAAAGTGAAAGAGGAACAAGTAAAAGACCAAAGAAACAAGGGGGCTGACAAATGACAGGAAAAAGTGTGTCCATGGGCCTTTGTGTGTTCTGCTGTGTGCACGTACGTACACACAAGGACACTAGTGTTTTGTTTTTTTAGGCTAGAAAAAAACTAGCTGTGGAGCAGATTTAACACTCTGAGAGCAGTACCGAAAAGAAAGATTCACACACATTTGAAGATCCATCATTTATTATGCAGCGAGGGGAAAAAAACTGAAGCCAGTGGCAGGATTAATAGTTGTGTGATTGTGGGGCTGCGCGCGGTGGAGGGAGCCAGATTACAATCGGAGCCGTTGGAATTTGAGCCTTATCTCTGCTCGGCAGGAGCAGTGGATGGAGCGGCCCCGGGTCCGGGCCGGCGGCGCGACAAACACTGCTGCCTCTGTTCCGCTCGGCTTAGCGGCCCCATTAGCACGGCAGCCAGATCAGACGCGTCTCAGTCCACACCGGCACGGCCGCTTTGCCTCCTCCTCGGCGGTGGTTCGGTTTCTCTGCGAGGTGATGGAGCGTTTGACGTTTGAGCCTCGGCGTGAACTGACTCACTGCGATGCAGCACATGGAAATTATGAAGAATTTATGGGGTTCATAACCAAATCTACAATTCCAAGGAAAGCAGTAGTGACAGCTTTCTCTTTAACCCAGCAAAGCAAACAAGAGGATTCCACATTAAGCCACTACCTTGATCAGACATTTGAGGTTAAATTTTCACTATTTTCCGCTGTGAAACGCTGCACACGTGTGCTTATCTGTGCATGACACAGTGTCTCTTTTCTGAGCTTTGTTTATTCAGTCAGAACTCCCAAGAAAAGAGGCAGTAAAGAAAGACATCCCAATGAGGTGGAATAGCTTAGCTAGCTAGCTCCCTGTACCTCTGTCAGCACATAAAAGCTGGCTGCTCCACATAGCTGTCTGCAGGACGACTTCCAGTGAAGCTCATGCCTGATCATGCCTTCAGGAAGTTCACACAAGCGTACACAAACATCAGGAGAAACTTAGCGAGAGAGTCGAAGAGCAAACTGGAGTCGTAGAGTTAGAAGAATACACTGATAAGATGAGCAATCCATCTTTTTTTTCCCCATTTCACAATGATGCTGATATGATGGTTAGTGGGCTCCGTCTTCTTTCTGATGTCAGGGTGCAAAAATACACTCATGTGTGTGTGAGCAGGCATCGCTCAAAAATAGTTTTCATCCGTCTGCTGTTTATTAGCCTCACTATGTCCCATTCCCGCACGATGTCGTCATGTTGACACCCAGGCTCTGAGTCTCATCCTCTCATGGCTGTGGAACATTTTCAGCTGAACTGTGAGTAATGGCTAACAGGCACCAATGACAGATGTCCGGCCAGCTTTTAGGAATTAATCAGTAGCAGCATATTGTTAAGAGTCAGCGTCACAGCTAATCGGTTATCTCTCTTTTCTAGACATTTTGTACTTTGGGCTCTCACAGCACATTATTCTCCGGACCTTCACTGGCTGTGTGTGGACGTGGAGCTATGCCTGGCTGTAGGATTGTTTGACGTTTCGAGGGGCAATGCAGTCCAAGATTCCTACTGAAATTCGAATGAAATACTGATTGCAGAACAGCCCAAAGCTCAGCTCCAGTTCTGCCTGAACATTTTGACCGTAACAGGGTTTTTTTTTCTTTCAGCACAGTTTTGTTACCCTTTGCACCAAGTGTCGCCCGGCCGTCTTCATTCAGCTCACTTTCTCTCTCTCATTAGAAAACATAGGATTTCAGGAGGCGTCCCTACCAGCCCTCTCTAGCCTCCTAACAGGATTCTGTTGTGTTTGGACAGTGTTGTGTTTGGACCATCCATGACTGTCAAACAGATTTTTATTAGTATTTCTGATTTTTACATACAACACAAGTGATCCCTCTTTGAGGTGAGATGAGGCCTTTAAAATGCAAAAGGGCTGAACTGGCAGAATGTATTGTTTGGAAAGTATTCCGGGCGACTTCGTGGTCCTCTGCCGGATCCGTCTGTATCATGGGGGTGTGGGAATCTCTGCTCACAGCTCTGAGCACAGAAACACACGAGGTCTACACCCACTTCATAAAATGAGGATCCCCCTCCTCTCATTTCTAAAACTGTTGCAGCTCGGGTTACGTTGTAGTTGTCTGCTGTGTCCCACCACCCACACAGCTGAGTTTCTGTCTCCTCACGTCCATGTTTATACGTCTGGGGGGGGGGGGGGGGGGGGGGGGGCAGGCCTGTGAGAGGCTAGTTAAAGAACATGGCACGCTAATGGCTTGGAAGGGATATGAATAGAGGGGCGACTGGAAGGCAGCCATTGCTGAAATGACACAAACACAGTCTTATTATGTCTGCCCCGGGCTCTTCTTTTAAATGTCCCAGTTTGAGTGACTTCTTGTAGTCCGAAAAGAAAACATCATTTGTTGAACTTCAGAGTAATTGTGGCACGTGTATTGTCTGAAATTGACTGGCTAATTATGTGTCGTTGTTATTTTGGAGGGCATGGAGCTTGTTCTTCTGCTGCTTGTTGTGTTCCTTTGTTTTGTTGTGAGGAGCATACCTGGTTCTGTGTGTTTTTTTTCTTCTGTTACTCACTCTGGGCTTCAGAGCTACGAGTTAATGCCTCCGCTCTCTTTGTGCTCACAGGACTTGTTCGGCAACGATGACCCGTCTACAAACTCTCTTTTCTCCTCCCCGGCCGACTCGCTGTCAGAGTACGATACCCAGCCCTTCATCAGCACAGACGACCTGGACACGGTGCCCACGCTCTGGGACATCAACACTATCACCCCCACCAACACACCAGCACAGAGCAGCTCAGAGGTCAGTGGCAAAGCACACCGGTCATTCCCTAAAACCCGCCCACTAGACCACAGAGGCCTTCAATCGTGGGATCTGGGTGTCTGAACAATGGGGGGTGGCCCTTAAAGAACAAACACATAACAATCACTTTGTCCGTCTCACCATGTAAGCATCCCAGCTGCCCTGAACCACTGGTCTGTGATGGGACTTTCATGGTTTTTAAAATCGGACTTTATATACATCACATTTTCAATTTTCCCCCTTTTGTTAATTGTAATTCTGAAAATAATTGAGTTTATAAGACATGCATAGATTTGTGTTGTATGTACTTTGGAAATTGTACTGGTGTTTGTGCTTTTGTTTTTGTGGCAACAACAAATAAAGTCTTTCTGCCTGCATATAAGCAGCAAACTTTCAAGTATCAATAAGAACATAAAATATAAAAATCAGGGGAACTGGATCAGCATCAGAGGCTGGTCGCTGCTGAGTTGGACTGTTTTCTGCCATCTCAGTTATAGTCTGCAGAATGGTCATGAAGGCAATAATCTCAAGAAAATAACCCCGTTATCAGGTGCTGTTTTTTATGTCTCTTTGCTGAATGAGAACACATCCAAGAATATCTTTTTTTGATCTGATCAAAAGATAATTTATTTATCCTGCTTTCTGAAAGCCTGTTTTATCTTTTCATTCTGCCATAATTTCATCCATAATGTCACCCCCACACACACAGTCTTATCTGCCCTCTGTTGCTGGCTTTTCACTGCCGAAAGGCAAATTACATTATGTTGATTGCTGCTCTATAAGAAATCCTTGAAAAGCCCACACACAAATACAGGCACGCCGCTATTGCTCATATTTTTTCCATTTTTGTTTTTTTCTTTGTTGTTGCTTTAATTTCTTAATGCATTTGGCCCACTGTTTATTTGAGTTTATATTTCTTCATTTTATGTTTTGTTGACAGCACAATGGCAGCAGGTTTCAAGGCTTGGCCAGTTTGGATGATATAACTGCTATTATCAGCACTCCACCTTTAGGAGAATTCCAGGTAGCCACACTAACCTCTTGAAACTGACGTAAGAATGAAACTGAGCTCTAACTAAAAGAGCCCCTCCTTCAGCAGTACTCAATCATACACAAATAAGTAGGTTGTTTCACACGTATGACTCATGTGATGGTAATGAATGCTCATTATCTTCATCTTTTACAGACACAAAACATGCCCTTCATTTTAAGATTTGACATTTTTGGCTCCACAGCACATGGAGTGTCACTTGAATAAGAAAATAGTCTGTCACACATTCATTTCAATGACATTATACTTGTCAAATGAGATAGGTGACGTAAATTGTCAATTGTCTTTTTTAACTTGTTATCTGATAGAAACAGTCATACTAATAGTCACCTGTCAGTAAAAGTGGTTTTGTCTTCATCTCCACTGCTCGGATAACAATCAGCTAACTAATAACTGTAGAACTGCCCATTTCAGTTGTTGTAGTAATGCAATTTGTTCACTAAAGCTTCTGTGCTGTTTCCAGGCTCAGAGACCCCAGCCGCCTCCAGAGGAGGAGGACGATGCTGAAGAGGAGGAGACAGAGGAGCTGGGACATGTTGACACATACGCCGAGTATCGACCCTCCAAATGTACGTCATCTTAATCAAGGCCAACATCCATGAGCTCAGTCAGCTTCAGTCTCGGGCACTTGAATGAAGAAATGCTCACAAACCTTCTTTTTTTTTACGTTTTCCCTCCGTTCAGCCACGAAAGGAATCTCTCATCCTGACATAGTGGTCGAAACCAACACGCTGTCCAGCGTCCCTCCTCCAGACATCACATATAATCTGTCTATCCCCGAGTCCACCATCAACAGCGGCCAGCTGTCTGCCCTGCAGCTGGAGGCTGTCATCTACGCCTGCCAGGTAGAAAAACCAGCAGGCGGCCCACGCGCCACTGGGCCATTTTGAAACAGTCGGGATTAAAAGTGTAACCTTACGGGTGTTTTGATTCTGTGCCACCAGCAACACGAGGTGATCCTCCAGAACAACCAGAGGGCGGGCTTTCTGATCGGAGACGGGGCGGGTGTCGGAAAGGGACGCACCGTGGCGGGAATAATCGTGGAGAACTACCTTAAGGGGAGAAAGAAATCTCTCTGGTGAGCGAGATTTACTCTGCTACAAGGCACCAAATAACTCCTTTCAAATATCCAGAAGACAGGATTCTACAGAAAGTCCATGAGTTTGTATGTGTAAAAGCCAGTGGGCCTGATTGCCAATTTTCATCCTCCTCTCAGGTTCAGTATATCCAATGACCTGAAATTCGATGCAGAGAGGGATCTCAAAGACATAAATGCTCCGAACATACCCGTGCATGCCTTAAACAAGGTGAGGGCTTTGGAATAAGGGATACTGTGTGTGCATGACTACATTTCTGAGTAGTTACACAGTAAATATTTGACATATGACATATTTGACACAGTAAGTATTTGACATTTCATTGTAGATAAAGTATGGAGACACAGCTACCTCAGAAGGAGTCCTGTTTGCAACTTATTCTGCGCTGATCGGTGAGAGCCAGGCGGGAGGACAGCACCGAACCAGAATTAGACAGATCCTGGACTGGTGCAAGCCAGACTTTGACGGAGTCGTATCCTTTTGTTTATGTGAATGCCTGTCAAGCTCAGACTTTGTTTCAGTGCGCCGGTCAGCGTGTCGACACGTCCCCGTTGTTCGCCCTTGACCTCTAACCCTCCAAAGATTATTTTTGACGAATGCCACAAAGCCAAGAACGCCACCTCCACAAAGATGGGCAAGGCAGTGCTTGACCTGCAGAACAAACTGCCGCGGGCCAGAGTGGTTTATGCCAGTGCCACAGGTAGGCTGACCCACAGATGAACGCACACCGAAACCAGCAGGGAAACATTAAAGAGGATTTAAAAGTATGGATTGCTCTTATCTCTTTCAGGTGCCTCTGAGCCAAAAAACATGATCTATATGAGCCGTCTGGGAATATGGGGTGAGGGCACGCCCTTTAAAACCTTTGAAGACTTCCTGCATGCCATCGAGAAGAGGTTAGTGGGGTGTTGTTTCTGCCACACGCTAAAGAGGGAAAGGTCCTCACAATCTGCTCCTGGTTATGACTCAACGGCCAATAATCCCACTGTATTAATGATTTATATGCTGTGTGAACACAGAGGTGTTGGGGCCATGGAGATAGTCGCAATGGACATGAAAGTCAGCGGGATGTATATTGCGAGACAGCTGAGTTTCGCGGGAGTGTCCTTCCGCATCGAGGAGATTGGACTGGACATTGACTTCAAACAGGTCTACAACAAGGCTGCCAAACTGGTAAGTTGTAAGCCTTTCAAAGCAAAGAATCAGCTGTCTCTGTTTTCATTACCTCCTGGCTTATGGGATGTTTATAATAATAAAAAAGAATAAATACCAATCTTTGTACTGACAATTCACATCTGGAATCTCTGTCCAGTGGGCAGAGGCGCTGAAAGTGTTCATGCAAGCAGCTAACGAGCTGGGCCTGGGCAACAGGAAGTCTCTGTGGGGGCAGTTCTGGTCAGCTCACCAGCGCTTCTTCAAATATCTCTGCATCGCTGCCAAGGTGCGCAGCCTGGTGGAGCTGGCCAAGAGAGAGCTGGATGCTGGAAAGGTCAGCGCCGCACCCCGGAATCCCAGTGTGCTTAACATTCACGCTCACAGACCAAAACTCTGCAGATATTCCACGAGTAGAGACAGAGAGAGAGAGACGTAGGGCCGAGCTGACACATAGTTCTTGTTTATTTCAAGTCAAAAGTTTTCAGATGTTTCTTCTTCACCCCCACACTTTGTCTTTATCTAGCTCTGGCTCCTTGTTAGAGCGTTCTTGTGGTAACACAACAGATTGGTTTGTTGACATGCATTCGCTCTTTTCCACCACAGTGCATTGTTATCGGGCTCCAGTCCACTGGGGAATCACGGACCAGGGAAGTCTTGGATGAGAACGATGGACATCTTGATAGATTTGTTTCTGCGGCAGAGTGAGTGAAAAAGTTTTTTTTTTGTTTTTTTTTCTTAAGCCTGTGCCTTCTGAATACCCCTCTGTTACCTTTGACCCAGTTTGGAAAAAGCGAATGAAGGCATGAATGAGATCATTGTCTGCAGGTTTCTGACATTTTACATTTATTTGCTAAGTGATCTGCCAATGTTTCAGGGCCAGACCACATGTATTTTCTACTATAAGTACTCACTCCACGTCGCTCCGGTTTGGCCACATTCAAAGCAGACAGCTGGTTTGTTAGTAGCAGCTTTTTAAACAATGAGTGACTTATTTGCGGAAAAGGATAAAAAAGGAAGTGTTGAGTGTGTGAACTTGATTGACCAAAAGTTTGATGCAGCAGACACGTCTGGGAGTATATTAGATGTCACCGCAACATGTCAATCTGTCCATCAACAGCTTAGCTAAAAAGGGCCAAATCAGGAATGCAGGAATATTTTTCTACCTGCCTCAAAGTTCCTGTCTTGTCTTTATTACTTTGATATCTGAATCCAAGTTTATGTCTTTTTTTTCTTCTCTCCTTTGCTCAAGGGGGGTATTCCAGTCTCTTGTCATGAAGCATTTTCCCTCAGAGAAGCAGAGAAGAGAGAAACCACCAGGAAATAAGAGAAAACGTGAGTGAACAGGATCCATTTGTAACACCAAACCGCATTTGCTATTACTGTATGTTGCTAGTAGTGGAAATCTAGTTTCTGTCTCTGTCGCAGATTGAGTAAAAGTCAGTTTCTCACTTTAGCGTTGTGTCATTTCTGCTCACCAGGGAAGCCGAGAGGCCGCCAGCCCAAGATGCCTAAGCACACGGTGGACATCGGTGGTGTTATAAACATCACCGATGACAGCAGTAGTGACTCTGATGGCATGGACACGGACTCCAACTCCTCACCCGACTCGCTGCTCGACAACGATGACGTCATCTTTGTGAACCACACGAGCCTCCAGGCAGGTGGGTGTTTTCCCGCCCATGGCTGACACTGTGGCCCCGTATGCGTGCGTAGTTTTATGAGTCAGGCTGCAGAAATGATGTGCTCCTCTACCGTGTATTTACAGCCCGGATAGAAGAGATGAAGCAGGGCCTTCTCCACAAAATATCAGAACTGGGAAAAGAACTACCTCTCAACACATTAGATGTGCTCATTGATAAGTTTGGAGGACCAGAAAAAGTGTCTGAGGTTTGGAAGCACTTTCATTTTTCCTCCACGGCTTTGTTCGCATCGCATCTTTACAGCTTTTAATGTTTTTGCTTCTTCTTTCATACTTTTGTAGATGACTGGTCGTAAAGGTCGTGTGGTGCGGCGTCCGGACGGCACAGTCCGATACGAGTCACGAGCCGAGCAGGGCTCCACGATTGACCACATCAACATAAAGGAGAAGGATCGTTTCATGAACGGGGAGAAGGTCAGCGTCCGGGCTCATTTGTAGATCTGGTTTCTGAAAGCAGCAGGTCCAGACGTCATTCAGCGTGGTCTGAGTTTAAAGCCTATCTTCTTTCCTGCAGTTGGTGGCCATCATCTCAGAGGCAGCCAGCTCTGGGATTTCCCTGCAGGCAGACAAGCGAGTAAAAAACCAGAGGCGCAGGGTCCACATGACCCTGGAGCTGCCGTGGAGTGCAGACAGGGCTATTCAGCAGTTTGGTAAGTTAGGAAATTCAGAGGGCCTTAAAAAGGAATTAACAGGAATTTTGTGTTGAGTAAAAGCCATTTTTACTAGGAGAAAAACAAGTTTGTAGACAAAAAGTTTGTTCATTTATAAGTAGTCATCTTGTTTTTTGTTGAAAAAATAGCTATTATGTAATATCTATAACTGACCTTTTTCCATAATGGTATCTTCAGAATTTTATCAAAGTAGGACAATTGTTTTACTGCTGGTTATTTAGAAGCAGTGGCTTCTTCCAGTTAACGCACTGATAGCATTTAATACAAACACTGTACAATATAAACACGCCACAGCTATTCTTTTTACAGCCACAAATTCACCGGGCAGTTTTCCGGGTCTCAAACGTTTTCCATTTCATTAATTTGTCCACACTCGGTTAGCTGTAGATCTCATCTGTAATTATGATTTAACGTTACAAATTGTCTTACTGACAGCTCTCTCTTGTCTTTCTAGGTCGAACTCATCGGTCCAATCAGGTGACGGCCCCGGAGTACATCTTCCTCATCTCAGAGTTGGCTGGGGAGAGGCGCTTTGCCTCGATTGTGGCTAAGAGACTGGAAAGCTTGGTAAATATTGGACTAGAATAGAGGACCTAAACTGTTTGTGTGGGGTTTGAGACTGCTTGCTCTTTCATGCAATTATTTGCTCCAAATTTTCTTCACTATCACTTTTAATGGACTGAATTCTGTCTCAGGGGAGAGCGTTGCCCTTTTATCTTGTTGTCTTATCAAGTGTGGGAAGAATTGTTCCACTGCAAACAGAGAAGGGTCGTGTTTTGCCTTTATCGATCGCAGCACTCTGATTCGTTAGTTACACCGCCGTCTGTTTCATAACCCTGCCTTCACCCCTCTGCCCTTCCTGTTGCCTGTGCTATTCTGTTGTCTTCAGTCTCTTTATAGAGTCTCTCTTTATTTGTTTTCTTGAAGTTTCTCCACAAACCTCAGGAGATCCAGGGTCTTTCCCCTCCCTTGCTCAGCGCTGGAAAACTGCAGCAAAAAGAGCTTGTCTGGATGATTTATAAGTCCACAGTTATTTTCCATCATTATCGATGCATTTGTGCGCTGGCAGTCATTTATTTCCATAGTGACATAGCATGACGGTTGTTTTTGGGAAAGGGCAAGAAGGGTGCTCGGGATTGGCGGTTCCAGGAAGCCGTTGCTGCCTTTGCCAGCTGCGTGTGGTAAATAGGAATCAAGAATAGGTTGCATCTCATCCGCCTGGCTCCCTGAACTTGATACAACCCAAGCGCTCGCAAACACGGCTGCTCATGCTGAGAGACTGAGCACTCAAGACGGGCAGTGAGGTCATGTCTTTGTTTTGGTGTCTCTCGCTTTTCTGTGGAAGCGGAGCCAGCAGCTAGCTGTGTGCAGATTTTCCCTTCACTTTCACACTCTGCCCCTAAATTTGTTTGGTTTAGTCAACTTAATCTCTTAGAAAAACGCATCTTAGGCTGCTGTTGAAACCCAAAATATTGTGTCTATGCTTTTAGCTCAGTGCATTTATCCCTCAGTTTATACAATATAGCAAACAAATGCAGATCTTACAGAGAATTTGACAGTTTTACAGGTAGTTAAACTTACAAATACTATATCAGATTTAGATGGTTAGAAATTCATACTTAATAACTACTGGAAGGTTACGTTAGACCTATAGAAATTATACGATAGCAACTTAATTATTATCCTTTTTTCATAAAGGATCAAACTTAAAGGCTGAGCAGAAGACAAGTCTGATTTGCACAACCTGAATATTTCCAAATCAATATCAAACGTGCCTCTGCCTTTGGTAGTTTTAGTATGACTGAAAACTCAATATGAAACTAATACTTTTGCTAATCTGCTGTGCAGGGTGCACTAACCCACGGAGACAGAAGAGCCACTGAATCCAGAGACTTGAGCAAATACAACTTTGAAAATAAGGTGGGCAAATTCAAAAGGTTCTATTCAGCCTTAAATCTCCAAAGACGCCTATTTTAATGTGAACCTTTGACTCTTAATGGTTCGTTTGTGTTTAGCCTTAAATCATCACTGAATAAGTCTTTTGACTGGGTTAGCCTACAGGCTTTAAATACCCCCTTTCTTTTACAGTATGGTACCAAGGCTCTTGATAAAATCACCAAAGCTATTCTTGGCCACATAGAGAACAAGGTGCCCCCTCCCAAAGGATACCCTGGGGGAGATTACATCTTCTTTAGAGGTATGTTTGAGCCTTGGTTATTTGTCAGTAAACAGAGAATATCTACCAATAATCAGAGCTTAATCAGCAAAGACCTTTATTTTTTGCAGACATGAAAGAAGGAATGAAGAATGTGGGCATCTTCTGTAATGAGCCTCGTCTTGGGATCAGCACTGAGAAGGGTAAGGTGGCCAAGGAGCTTCAGGCTCGAGTGCTGAGCACGAAAACACAGCACTGTCGTCCGTCTCAGCTCGAAATTAAGCTTTGCTTCTTTCTTTTTTTCCTCAGACTGCAGCATCACCAAGTTCCTGAATCGCATCCTGGGTTTGGAGGTCCACATGCAGAACTATCTCTTCCAGTACTTCATTGAGAACTTTGACTATTTGATTGAGAAGGACAAGAAGGAGGGCAAATATGACATGGGAATTCTAGGTATGATCGTCAAGTAGAACTCCAAAACTAACAGGATTCCTTTACTTCATGGGACAAGGGGATCCTTGGAAACTGTTCAGATTTTCTTATCCTCCACTTGTTTCTGTGTGTTCCTGCCAGATCTCGCCCCAGGTAATGATGAGATCTATGAGGAGAGGCAGGAAACCTTCTTGACCCCTGGAAATCCTCAGGATGGACAGGTTGTTCTCTATAAGGTGGGCACCGCATTTTGGTGAAATGTGCGATATTTCATGTCACGTCAGCTGTGGGAATCTTTTCTTTGGCACCTTCGAAATATTGTGTCCTAACTAGAGATCATCTGAAAAGTCAAAACTTTGTTTTGAAGAGAAACAGACAAGAGGAGAGAAAGGCAGCTCATTGGAGGAGAGAGGGAGGCCATGAAATCTCAATGTTAAGAAAGAAGGACCTGTGTGAGATTCTCAAAACGAAAAGGCTCATTTTGTGTTGTCTCTCTCTCAAAATCCAGTTGAACTTATAAGGTCCTGACATACTCCCTGGTCAGATGCCAAGATCAACATCTACACATAGAAAATGTGTTGCCATTTCTCTGGAGCAATAAGAACCAGAATGAGAGGTTTTTTTTTTTTCGCAAATGGGGGGGTGACACAGTGTAGTAAAAGTGTCAACTGTAAAAAAGAAATGATTCATGCAGAATCCCATACCTAAACTAAATTTAAGTGAACTTCCTCTGTGAAAAATGTGCTCCAGCAAATGGAGCAGGAAGTTAAAGGGTTGAAAGACATCGCTTCATGGGGATTTACATTCAGGATCCAGTTTTTTGCTGTCAAATCGAGCTGAATTTTAGTAATAAGGCTTTTCAACATAACCTGCTCAAGCAGCCACCTCTGCGTTCTGGGAGCTGTGATTGATGCCACTTTGCCTGCAGTGAGACTGTGATTAAACAAGCTTAGCCCGGGGCTCTGGAGCCTATGTCCATACTAGTTGGAGGTTGGAACAGGATAATTACTGGTATCTTCTGCTTTTAGCTGAAGGCTAACCTGCAGTTGGCGTTTCAAAGCTGCCTATCAAACCAAATCCGGTTTGATAGGAGGTCCAGTTGAACAAGTGTAGAATGTGCCATGGAAAAGCACGTACGTAAGCATGTACGCATGCCGTCCTGCACAGTCTGACCCATCTCCACAACGCTGTTAACAAAAGGATATATCTCAGGCTGAGCCCCATCGAGACGATGTGGTGGTGGGAGCAAAGCGGCTGTTTCCTGTTATAAAAGTGCCAGATTGTGGAATTAGTGGACATAGTCTGATTCAGAGAAACCTCATTAGAATACAGAAGGTGTTGGATTACACTGACGCCTCCTTTAAAAGGCACACAGCTTGGTGCCAGCTGGCTGAGCTCGTTTGGCTCTCAGTCTGGCAGCGCTGGCTTCAGTCTCCGATCTTTTCACCCTACAGATCAGTGTGGACAGAGGTATGCCCTGGGACGAGGCCTACGGCAGGTCACTGAAGCTCCGCAGCCACGAGGAGGGATTCTACCTCTCCCAGAAGGTGAGTCCATGTTCTGGAAGTGATTTCAGTCCAGACTTGAGATTCCTCACAGAAAGGCTTTTTAAAGGGCTTTCTTCATCCCTAAGACTCTGTGTGTTCTCTCCACAGCTCCGAGGCAACAACCCGTGTGTGCTGCTCGCCGAGCAGGGGAGAGGCAAGAACTTTGTCGTTTACAAGCCCAACATCGGCAAGCAGAACCACCCTGAGAACCTCGACAACCTCCTGCAGCGTTACCGGAAGGTAACAGCCTCAGTCGGGCCGAGTGTCAGCAGAGAGAGGGAAAGCTCCTCTTTAAGAGTTTCACACCCCAAACTTTTTCTCATTTCGTTCTTACAAATATTTCCAATTTGATAAACAGTGTAAAAACAATGTGACAAAAAGTCAGACATTTTCTGGCCACTCTGAGAACAGCTAAAAGCAAACAGTGATAGGGATTCTGCCGCCCCCTTGTGGACTTTAAGTGTTATGAGCGGCTGGATTGGGAGCTCTCAGACAGAAATGACTGAAATCAGGCCACTTGCTGAGCTGACATGTTGTTTATTAAAGCGTGAGATAATTGAAGCTGTTGTTTGATTTTGGGTTGACACTCTTTCTTCGGACGTTATAAAGCTTATATGTTCTGTTTTTTAAATATTCTTAACAAACCACGGAGGTGATTAAGTTCTCGTTTCAAGCCTGGTCTTTTACAAACATTTTTCCAGGTGACTCCTGAGGAAGCCAGGGAATGCTGGGAGAACCAGTTCACCTTCTCCTTCAAGAAGTGCAGCCATGCCAACTGGTAAGCAGAAATCCACAGCTCCCTCTGGATGAATGGCTCCAGCTTAAATCAGGCTGGTGTGAGCGTCCACTGGGTGCTTTTATGGTTAGTCGTCCTTCCTGAGGATTGGTAGGTCACCTGAGAAAAGGCCCTGAAGACACGACCGACATGTCAGAGGTGGTCTCCAGCTGGGGGGACATTTGCTCCCTAAAACAAACCCGGTGCTTAAAATAGCTGACTTTAGAGCGCGTTTGCTTACATATCCATCACGTCTTCATCTTTCCTTTTCTTTCACCCAGGAATGGGAAGTGTAAGAAGATCGAGGAGGGCCAGGAGTGCCTGCAGGGCATGCGCCTCCGCCAGTACCACATGCTGTGCGGGGCGCTGTTGCGGGTGTGGAAGCGGGTGTCCGACGTGGTGTCGGACGTCACCAGCTCCAGCATCCTGCAGATCGTCCGTCTGAAAACCAAGCAGCACAACAAGCAAGTCGGTCAGTGCGTCCCGCCGCCCCCTCGAGCATTAAGACCACAGAACCGAGCTAACACACGGTTCAATAAACACGGCGTGTGAGAGCACGCAGAGATTCTCAAAAAGATTATCAGACGACAGGCTGCTGTTGCTGTGATATTATGTTTCTACTAAGTGGCTTTCATCTGTTGCACTTTTAAAATTACTGGAAACATGTTTGAGGACCTGTTTGATCTCATCCCCCCCCCCCCCCAGGCATCAAGATCCCGGAGAACTGCGTGGCCCGCGTGCGGCAGGAGCTGCTGCAGATGGACGAGGAGGTGAAGAAAAGGCGAAGGGACAAGGAGCAGAAGCGGAAAATGGAGCAGGAGTGCAAACACCTCCTGCCGAGCCCGTTCAGCCAGAAGCCCGTTCACAGCCAGTACCTCGCCCAGAGGCTGGCCCAGAACCCCATCCTCAAGCAGAGTCTAAACCAAAACACTTTACAGAAAACGCAAACTGGGAGCATGGCGCAGCTCCAGGGGCTGGCGGGCCAACCTCAGTCCCCCTTTCAGCAGACTCCCATCAATTTGGCCATGCAGTCCTTACAGAGACACCCCAACCAAAGCCAGCAGGGCTCCCATAACAGCTGGCCCAACAGCTCCTCCTCCTCCTCAGTCAGCAGCACCCAGGGCCACCAGTCCAACGCCTTCAGCCCCGATTTCCGTCAGTTTTTCCAAGCGCCTTTTAATCCCTTTCAGCAGCAGAAGAATCCGTCTCTTCCACTCCATCAGCCCACACTGTCTCCCAACTTGTCTTCCAAGAACCCCCTGGATGACATCTTGGACCTCACCATGAGCTCTCCCTCCCCCTCTCCCGAAAACGCAGAGGGTCTACTGACGGCCAACACTGTGGACTACACGGACGGCTTTAACCTCGAGGCGCTGATCTCCCAGAACGCACCCAACGCCCCGCCAGCTGCACAAACACGAGAGCCTCAGATGCCCAAGGTGTCGGAGCTGCTGGCCTTACAGCAGCAGCAGCAGCAGAACCTGCTGGCCAACAACCACCACCACGACGCACTATTATACGACCTGCCCCTGCCCCCCCAGATGTCCACACAGAAAACCAGCCCTTCCTCCTCCTCTTCCTCCTGCTCTTCCTCCACCTCCTCCAGGTCGACCCACCCGGGCACCGCCTCTCTCTTCCCCTGCCCCACCTCCTCCTCGTCCTCCTCCTCCCTGTTCTCCATGTCTCCCTCTTGCTTCCCCCAGAGCTACCTGCTCCAGCAGTCCGACCCCGCCTCTCTCCCCAACGGTCACTGCAGCTCCAGCGCGCTGGACGTCCGCGAGGCTCTGAACAGCATGCTGCAGGCCGGGCCCGACCGCAAGTCCGTCATTCAGTACCGCCAACAAGACTGAGAGCCCGAGCGTTAGCAGCCCGTCTGGACTTTGTTCACCTTTTTCGATGTTTTTTTTGTTGTTTTCTTTTTCTATTTCGTCTTTTAAAGCAGACGGCGTCCCGTTCGGCGTCCCGTCGGCCGCACCCCCGGACCTACTCCCCGTCCCCCTCAGGGCCTTTAGTCAAGTCACTGCCTGTCTGCGCTGGGCTGACCCCTCTGTCCGTAGTGTCCACCGGCTCAGATCAAAATCCCATTTCTGCACCAAAGTGCGTCCTCCACCGTAAAAGGCAGCTGTTTTGAAAACGAAAAGGAACACGCACGGATTGTGTGTTTTAGCGGAAAAAACACAAGCTGTCCACACAGAAGCTCGCTCACCGAGGTGTGGACGTCTTTGGTAAACCTCTGGCTGCTGATTTTTTTTACGAGGTATGATTGGTGAAATTGCTGGAGGCTCTAAATGCCTTTCGATAGTTCAACCCACACCTAGACTTTGCTCAACTGTTACTTCGCTGTTCGAGGACGTTCGTCTCGACAAAAAAATAAAAAATAAAAAATCGTATGCAAGGCCTGGTTTGGGGGAAACAAACGATAGTGTCGAACTGCACGAGGAGACAAAAGAACACGAGTAATCTTTTAGCTGATTAGCCATGAAATGCCTCAGTTTTCAGTTTTCCTCTTCATGCTCCCTCTTAGTTCTCTGCCTGCTTGTATGAACACTATTGTGAGGAAAAGGGAGAGGAAGAGCAGTCTGCTGTTGCAAACAGTGCCTTTGGAGAAATAAATCTATAAATGCAGTCTTTAAAATCCTTTAGCCTAATGTATAGATTTGTACTCTTGAGTTTTGATTTTAATTTAAAACAGTATATTTGTATTTAACTCTTAGCCTTCTCAGTGAGTCGTTCGGTAGGTGTTATGTTACATGATGCTGGTGTTGGGTTCAGTGAGACGCCTCCTTTTAGGAAATGCTGTAAATGCTTGTACGATTGTGTTGTAGCTGCTCTTTAAGAGTCGGAGTCAGACACCCCTCGGCGTTCCGGCGGGGCCATGGCTTCGCAGCAGCCGTCTGGACCGGGGGAGTGGTAGAATTAAGATGCAATACAGTAGGAGGAGCGCGGGACGGTCGCAGCGATCCGGCGACGTCGGGCCCGGTTGCGCGGTTCGCAGAGGTCTGCCGCCCGGAGCCAGAGCAGCTTCACGTCGCCACATTTCTGTGAAACACACAACACTACACTCACTGAAGCCCCCGCCACGCCCTCAGTGGGCCTCTCAGCTCTTCCATCTCATCGTCCCGCCACCTCGCATTTCCCACGGTGATGGTTTCTGTCGCTGCGTCCTCCTCCTGATCTCTGTGAGCTTAGCAGAGCTTCCCTGTTCTCGTTTCCCCCCCGCGTAGCGCTAAAGGCTCAGTGGCCCGGTGACTCTTTCAGCTGTTGTGAGACTGACTGTTGTCTGCCACCAAACCCTCTTTTTCCCCATTTTAAAGCTGACAATAGCATATATTTTAATGCAAATCCTGTTATGATTTGTTATTCCTCAGGAAGGTCTTGAGTCTGTCTTGTGCGTTGGTGTGTATCTGTATCTTCATGGACATCCTAATTAGTTTCAGACTCTAACAACAATGCATAACTCCCAATATCATGTTTTGCGGTTTAAAAGAAACCCCTTTTTATTTTTGAGTAATTTAATATTATCTTCTTGAATGCTGAGTTCCAGGGGGACATTCAGTCAGTGGCAGCCTTTTAAAGGGTCTGAACTTTTACCAGTCGCTGTACGACGACACATTTGAAAACTCGTGAGATCTGGCCATCTTTGTGTGAAACGATGCACTGTAGTTGGTTCGTGATTAAATGCCGGAAGTTCAACGGATCGAAAAGCAATAAAAACCGTGTAATACATCAGTTTTAAAGCAGAAATGCCTAAAGCAATGTTTACGCTGGACAGGCACAGCTTCGGGGCTACCTTTGCATGGTATGAAACTTCTTATTTCTGTTGTGCTTCATTTGAAAGGCAGACAACCTATGTAAAGTACACTTTGACAGAATGAACGCAATGCGTTCCCGATGTTCGACTCATCGTTATCATAAAAGTTATTGTTATTTATATTTAAGGGATTTAGATTTTAGATACATGCTTATTATCGTAGTTAACTAAATGTTTGGTCAGGGAAGTTGCTCGTTTTCAAAATTGCTATAAAACAAAAATTCTATTATAACCTGCCACCAAAAAGGATTGCACTGTTCTGTACTGCTGTACAGCGTCTGGATTTCTGCTCTTTTCAGTTGTGCTTTTGTCGAGTAGAGTCGTTTCTCCAACTTGTAGACCTTTGTCGGGCTTCGGTTTGCAGAGATACCAAAGTGTTTCACAGACACCCCTAAAACGACTGGCTCTAAGATATGAGACCTTTTATCAATCTCAGGAAGAAACCCACAAGAGGTGTAACATTGGGGCGTAAGGGGAAATATAAAGTTTCCCTTCCAACAGCAGTGGAACTAATGAATACATGGTCTGTTTTTTTTCTTAACTCTGTGCTGTGACTCTTGCTATATTTATATTTTAGACTTAATGTGATGGGTTTGTTGTTTGTCCTTGTGAAAATGTTGGTGATTCTAAATGTTTATGCCATCTTAGGGCAAAGATCAAAGGCTGTTTCTTTTAAAGAAACTTTATGTTTCTGTTGACCGTTTCATTTCCTGTATGTGTGCATCTGCTGGACTTTGACATGTTCTAGGGTCCCCCCCCCTTTCAGTGCACCAGATGGTTTGGTTGAATTAGACTCCCTCATGGTAGTTATCCTCCTACAAGGCTATTTTGTTTATTTTTTGTTTTTTATATTCCTCATCAGGCACATTCCGACACATCAGTCTGCAAAAGTTTTGCCATTGAGTTTTTTTTTTCTTTCAGACGTAAAGCTTTATGCATCTGGGGACAGCAATTTTAGGAAAAAAAGCCTTTCATTGTTTTTACCGATCCTTTTTCTGTGTAGTTAGGCCTTTAATCATTTTTCTTATTTTGCACTAAGTATGGCATAATCCAGTTACTGTTCGTGTGTTGGTTATGATTGAGCAGTGCAAGCCTGTTGTTCCTGTTCTTTACGGATTGCTCTATGTATACTGTAACCATCTTTCTTTGTTTCTCAACCATTTGCATATTATATAAATGTTATCACTCTCAAATAATTTATTGCTAACAAAAAAATGAAACAAAAAACATGCTACTGATTGTATGTATTTTTAAACAAAGCCTATTTTTTCTGTATAAAACAAAAACTGTGTTCAGCACTTTTATTCTGGGTTGTGCTTTTGTTTTCTATATATTTATAATTTAGATCCAGATGTATATATTGTAAAATTTGTGCCTTTCGACTAATTCTTTAAAAAGGTTTTCTACTCATTAAAGGAAGGACTATATGAAAATGCAATCTTGACCCTAAATTTGTAAACAAATAAAACTTGAAGATTGCTGAAAACTAAATCTCATTTGTTGGTCGCAGTTGTCCGCCGCAGGTTTGTTTGGATTCGTGCAACACGTTTACATGTGGCGTTGTCAGAAAGCTCTTAAACGATGGCTGCTTCATGCTTCTGGAAAGTGAAATAAGATAAGTGTTTCCAAGGCTTTCAAAACCCTGAAACAATCCTGTCCTGCATGAGCTAAACACGCTCAACAAGTGTGCCAGGGATATCAGTCCAACACAACTGGATGAAAGGAGCTGTCAGACTTCATTGGTAAATTGTGGTCATGTTATTTCAAAGATATTTGTTCCAAAGGGATCTAGCTACTAGATGGAATTTAAAATAGAGTTAAATTGGTTTAGTTCTATCTAAACCTATTATTTTGCTGGATGTTCAATCTGCTTGCACACTGCAAGCTGTAAGGATATACAATAATAGTTTTTCTGTAATGAAAAAATCAATAATAACCAGCTTCATGTTTTACTGAAACTAATAACACCAACGTCCCTCGCCTTTATTTGCGTTAAAATACAGTGACTTCCGCGAAATGACGTCCCTCATGCCAATAGAAACCGGGTGGAGGCTTACCCGACAGGGATGCTGAACTTCCGGTCGACGCCACTGCGCATGCGTAATGACGTCTTGAAACTACCTGCACGTTCTAGCTGCGACGCCACGCCTCCTCCCCACCTGAGTTCTGGAAGATTTAAGAAGAGAGCAGTCCAAACTAAAACAAGCAGCGAATTTCTTTCTTAAAGAACTTCTCTGGGGACTTTTGAAACTTTTTATACGGATAGTAACAAACAGACGCTTCTGGTGACAAAGAGAGAGAGGTAACAGGTACGTTTGCTTCACCTCTGCCGTCGTTTTCCGGTTTATTAAAGTTTGTGTGTGAAGGAGGGAGACACCAAGCTGTTGAGTACAAATATTTCTGACTATTAGACACGTATCAGCGAACCACGTAAATTTATGGTAGAAAACTATCCAAAACTAATTTAGTTTAAAAATTTCCTGAGTATTTTAAATTTATTGCGAACTAGAATGTCAACGAAGTCTTAATAAGCTGAAAATATTGTGATGTTTTTTGATTTTGAGGATTTTTTTCTGGAATTTGCGGTAGTTCACGAGCAGCTGTTCAGCTGTGTGTGTAGATGCGTGTGTTGGTGGGATGGTGAGTGACTTTTTTCTGCCTCACTTTTCTGGTTCTGCCACACTTACAAGTTTCTGCCTGCCTGACACAACAGTTTCACAACAGTTTCGGCTGCATTCCCAGTTTGCTGCGTCTTTTCCTTCCGTCCCAGTCAGGTTCAGGCTCCTTTTTTCCTTACAGTTCTTTAAAGTTTATTCACATTAAAGCCCAACTGTCCAGGACCACCGACCTCACCTACTCATCTTTGTTATATAACTTTATTTTAAGGTTCATTTAACTCTGAATTTATCTCCTTACAGCAGAGCTTTCGTCATTTTAAATACTGGAATTGATTTGTCCAGCTCTGTTTTCTTACTTCCTGATTCAGATCCTGTGCTGGTTAGACACTGAAAGGACCAAAAAGTGTGTGTAATATTCTCATTATTTAAGCTCCCTGAGTTTATAGTGCAGGGCTTTAAATTTTCCCAATGAAAAACTACACTATAAAATAATGTTGGTACCTGTTTTCTTTATCTTGATCTCAACTCTTATTGATGGTGGTTGTGGTCTCATAACTGAGTGGAGGCATCTGTGTGGCCGTGGAGTGTCTGTTTGCTCTGCTGTCGGCGTCAGGCCTGTTAGGATGGAAGTAAAAAGCCCCGGCCTGTGTAATTAAAGGCACTCTGCGGGCTGCGTAAACCTCTGGAGTGTTTGCGCTGCGGAGCGCCGTGTTTACAGGGAGCAGCCCTGTTGTTCCTCATTACCCAGAAGCCCCCGGCTTCCTGCCTCCTCCGGCCGGGCCTTATTGGAACTGTTGCTCATTTGGAGCCGTGCGGAGCTGGAAAGCCCCGGTTTGGTTTTAGTGGCGGAGCGTTAAAGGGAGCTCTGGGGTTACTGTCCTGTGGACCGGGCCGAGCTCCCGAGGGTAGTTTGCATGCTCTGAGGAGTGGCCTCAGAGTCCAGTGCTGACCAACGCAAAGGTGTTGGCCTCTGTACGCCGGACGCTAACCAGGAAGGAGCCTTCACTCGTCATCTTGGAGAGACGCCTTTGCCTCATGCTTTTTTACTCTTTAATCCACGCTCATTAATAATTCACCGTACATGAGGTGGCTTCCCCCAGCTGTCAGGCCTGGAAAAGCCCAGGTCAGGCTCCTGCATGCCTTCTGCTTCTCCTCCTAAACCTACAAAGTCCTCTGGTTCTGGTTTAGTTTTTTGTCTTTTAATGCTGGATGAAGCTTCTCTGGTGTCGAATGTGATGCGCCTTTTTATTGAGTTTCTTCTTCTACAACTTGGATTCGGTTGGAGCTGAGGGTACTGCCGGCCCCGATAATCTGAGGCCAACAGAAACGGATTCCTGCACTCTCGTGCTTCAGGATGTGCACAAATGTTAGCCATGAGCCAGATAACATCGAGGCTCTCGGGTGCCTCGGCGCTATTTCCTGATCCTCAGACACAACAGAGCCACTGTAGGAGCCCAGGAAACTCAACTCTGGACCGGGGGATCTATAGAGTGGCAAACAGCCCGTCAATTATTAACAGCCCAGTGCACTCATTCCACCAGAGTAACCATAGCAGCCGGCACACTGAAACCCGGCCAGCAGCCTTGGACCCGCTGCTGCCCTGTGGGAAGCCTTGACCACGGGGGACACAGACCAGAGGAACTGGGAGCTCCGGACCTCTCACTTCAGGAGCAACTTACAGAGGGAATAGTTGAGGATAGAAACCACAGTTCTGCCGTCACAGATCCGCTACCTATCTGGTTTCCTTTTTTTAGTCTCTATTTTTTTAAAGTCCTCGAAGTACCGTCTGGCACCATCTCTCTGTGGCTTGTTTTTTCTTTGAGGGGGGGCCTTCAGATCTTTTTGAGTGACTCCCGGTGGAGACCACTGTGTGTGGGGCTGACTGGGTGAAGGAGAAGAAGACCTCGGGCTGTTACCGTCATGAATCTGACGCAGCGCATTAAGCTGCTGAAACACTTTGGCTCCGTCCCCCCGGAGCCCCCCCCACCTCTGCTGGTGGTGCCTGTAAGTGTGGAAAAATCATCTTCAGGTTTCTTACAAGTTGTTGTGGTTTGAGCACATGAGTTGATTTGTGATGCATTGGATCAGTTTGCAGTTTAGTAACTACGAAGAGAGATTGTGTTTTGATGATTTTAAGCATATCTTAGCTCCGTGAGCTATTTTTTAATCATTATGCTTTTCTTCAAGTCTGTTCACATCCAAAAGTTTGAGACCACTGATCTTGTTGAATGAGTTTGTTGAATGTTTAGGAAAAAGGTATAAACTAACTAAACACTTTTCATAATAAAACTTTAAGAAATGCAGATAAAGAGTCAAAATTCCACCCAAAATAATTACTTTATTCTGATTTAATGGTGACTGATGATAAAGAGATGCATTAACAAGCTCATTAGCTAGTTTTGGACAACTTGAATTGGACAATTTACTCACTACACGGACAAACTATTTGGACCAGAGAGGGGAAAGAAAAGGCGCTGCTGTCGCTGGGTTTCTTCTGATTGGGTGATGTTGAGCGTTGCCTCGCTGCTCTGGTCTGGTGGGAGGCCGTGGAGCTCCACCTTAAATCCTCTCCCTCAAAGGCCACCTGAGAGTCGCTCTGCGAGCGGGCAAAGGCTGGAGGGGGAGGAGCACTCCCCCGGTGAGGTTACCGCTGGGAGGGAAACGCCAAAGCTGCTCGGGTTACAAATAATTTCAGCAGCAGGATCGAGTTTTGGGCTGGACAGCAGCTTCCATCCTCGGAGAGGCGATCTGAGGGGGGAGTTTCTCTGGAGGTGGATAACTGGGAGTCTCCGTATGGAACAAAAAGGGTTCGCCTTTCGCTGAGGGCCGCAGGTGTTTTGTTCAGGGCAGGGACCCCGGTGGGAGATGGAAGTAAGGTTCAAAGACCAAACGGTAAGTCAGGAGGGAGAGAAAGAATCACAGGCTTTCATTGTGACATTTTCTAAAGGGTAATGTTTAGAGTAAACAGAGCAGAGCGTTTCCTCTTTTCTGCTCGTCTCCATGGACGCCCCACGTCAGTTTTCAGGGTGTCTCAGCAGTTCCTGCCGGTAACCAGACTCAGCTGGCTGGATCTGAGCACGCCTGGCCGGTTTCTACAGATCAACAGGTTTCTGATGGACTGCTGTCAAGAGCTCATCAGGCTCCAGTATCAGTTATTCTGAAAGACCCTTTCATTAGTCGTTTCCCTCTCATCATTTTGCTCCATCATGGTGCTTTCAGTCCAGCTAACGTTAGCAACACAGCTGACCCATTTTCAGTGGCAAATTTAACTCATTACTTTGCTCTTTGCCCTCTTTTATTATCAGTCCTGGTTTATTATCTAGGGATGTTTTCCTCCACCAGGAGGGGCTGAATGAAGCATTCGACTATGTGTATGCAGGCTTTTTTTTCTTACTCCAGATCACTTGTGAGTGGGGGTTTAGTGGTGGCTGTGTTGTTCTCTTCAGCTAAAACTGGCTGCAGGTAACATAACCAAACTTCAGATCTGGTCACAGTCAAATGGTAGCTTGGCATGAAGTCAGAACAAGCGCCTCTGTGACCAATCTCTCTTTTCCCTCCCACGTTTATCATTAACTTAGACAAACAAGCACCAACTGTTCAAAGGTCACACGCTGAGCACCTTCAGCAGCAGCAGAATTCATCAAGCCTCTCCTCCGTTTGGTCTCCGTTTCTTCTTTAGGGTGGTGTTGGTTGTACATGTCAGGCAGCAGACCTGAGTTGTTGTTAAGTTGATTTTTAGAGGAACGTGTGTTGCAGGACTGTGTGTCAGTAGGGACGTGGGAGGGTTTCCCTGCCAGTAAACCTCTAAAAAAGTCTGAAAACATCACAGCTTGACCTCCATCTGTCCGGTTTGCTGAACTCCAGCTTGTCTTTGACTGCCGGCGACAACAAAAGACTTCATTCTAGCAGTTTGTTGTGTGTAAATCAACATCAATTTCCTCAGGCTCCCGGGCTGTGTGCCTGTTTGTTTATTTGTATGTATGAGGTCTGTATGTGGGACAAGCAAATCATGAGGCCTCCTGACTGAGTCTGATGACATCCTGTCACCTCGCTTGTTTGTTTCCTCCTCGTCGTGAATAAAAAGTGACTGATAAAGCTGGGCGGTGTGAGCATGAGTCTGGCGGGGACGTCAGTAAAAAGGTTTTTATTGGGTGAAACCATCACGGGCCGTGGAACCTGTCAGCTGACGCTCTCCACTTTTACCGCCCTCCAGGGCTGAGTAACCAGACAGTGACTGTTTACATAGGAAGTTATAGTATCACATGAGGGTAAAGTCTTCCTGTGTAATCCCCCCCCCCTCCCGATCAGATGACAGACTGTGAAGCTCATCATTGTTTACCATTACAGCAAACTGAATCTTCTCAGTTCTGCTCTGATGGACAGACTACACAGTAGAAAAAAATTTTCAATTTCACAGTGGAACCTTTTTTACTTGAACCATCTTTGCAATATTTTCTCTTTTCGTCTCCACTTGTCTATTTTTACTTTTGAATTCTTTTTAAAAAAATCTTACTATTAAAAAAGCAGTGACTGTTGTCCACCCTTCAGCGATATGAGCAGGTATGTACACACATACCAGGAAGCCCCTCCTCCATACCGGTCAGGCAGGATTCAGACAGGTGTGAGCTTGCTCGCAGCAGGTTGAGCAGAACAAACACTCCTTCTGTTCGGTGACGGATCGACTGTCCTCACTGTAAGGACCCATTTCACACACCGATGGCCGGATAGTTCCGCCGTTAAACGTCTGTCGCCGAAGTTTTGTGTTGTTCATGTGTCTTTTTGTCTTTCCAGAAGCCCGGCATGGAGGAGTTAACAATATGGGAGCAGCACACGATAACGCTTGTTAAAGTAAGTGCTCTGGTTGAGGCTAAATGATGCATGTCGAAGGGCTTAGGCTGAACAAACTGAAGGCCTCTGCGGCCTGTTTAGCTCTTTGGTTTGTGGCAACACAAGTGGAAGCACAGCGCTCTGGCTCGGGGGCGGTTTCAGTACTGTTTCTCAGACTATGGTGAGGGACTTTCGGGGGCTGAGGTGGACCTCTCGGTTTCACCGCGCAGACTCGGGCAGGAATTCCGGGCCACGCCCTGCTGCGCCCCACGCCACCCGCCGGCCCGCCACCGTCCTGCCGCTGGAATGTGTTTTGTCTCTTTCTATCTCTGCTCTGCATCTTCCACTCAGCCGGCCCACTCACTGCCCTGCATTCTTTCTCCCTCATTCATGTGCTGTCTGTCTTTTTTCTTTTTTTTTCTATGTCTGTCTCATCACCTGTTTTCTGTTTTTCTCAAAATGGCAGGATCCCAAATTTGGTTTCGGCTTCGCAATATCGGGAGGGAAAGACAAGCCTCACCCGGACAATGGGGACACGGCGGTGGTGGTGTCGGATGTGCTTCCAAACGGCCCGGCCATGGGGCGTCTGTTGTAAGTTCAGTCCTGTCGCCGCTGCTGGATTTTCATTTTAACCGTCGCTTTTGTGAAATCCCATGAAAGGAGCAGCACTCTTTTGTCTTTTCAGCAACAAAGACCAAATTGTCATGGTCAATGCAGTATCCATGGAAAACGTCCACTCCAACTACACCATCCAGACCCTCAAGTCATGCGGCAAGACTGCAAACATAGTAAGTATGAGGGAGACTCTGCCCCCCCCATCGGGTCAGACAGGCCCATTCTGACATCTTCCCTCTCCTCAGACTGTGAAACGTCCTCGAAAGATCCAGATCCCAGCAACCACCAGACCCACCCGGGCAGCCTCCCAGTCCAACCTGCTGGACCCGGACCCGCCCAGGCGAGCGCGGCGCTTCTCCGACGGCAGCGACCAGAGAGACGCCGGCCGCTACCGCTCCCGCACCCGCAGCCCCTCCCCCAACCGGAACGGCTTCACCAACACGCTGCCCCTCATGTCAACGGGGTACAAGCGGCTGCCGCAGAACAACACGCCCGACAAACCCATCAAAACCACTCTGGTTAAAAAGAAGATCACTGACGGTAACTGGTGTTTGCTGAGTAGTCGCTTTTCCCACGTCTGCACCGGCCGTCTTCAGGAAGGGCTGATCTCTGCTCGTTTCATCTTTTATCAGAGTATGGATTGAAACTGGGCAGTCAGATCTTCATAAAGCACATGACGGAGAGCGGCCTGGCGGCGAAGGAGGGCACCCTACAGGAGGGAGACCTGATCCTGAAGGTCTGTTTCTGCTCCTGAAGCCAAAGCCGAGGAGGCTCCTCCTCAGCTTTGGCTTCATCAGTCCGTCTCCACCGAGCAGATCAACGGCATGACCACGGAGAACCTATCCCTGCTGGAGACCAAGCACCTGGTGGAGAAGAGCAGAGGCAGACTGACCATGACGGTGCTCAGGGATGACCGCAGGTTCCTGGTCAGCATCCCAGAGGTGGAGGACAGCGCCCCCAACAGCGAGGAGGAGCGGCGCCAGGACGGCAGCTCCGAGCTGGAGGGTAAGGCCCTCCTGTGGGAGCGGGGAGGTGGGCTGAGGCCACGCCCGTTAAATCACCGGCCGCTTTTATCTGAGAGCATTTCCGGTGTCCCACCAGATATTTCGGACATCGAGGAGGACATCACCCCTCGGAGGACGTCCCGCCAGCCCACCAGAGAGAAGCGCACACGCAGGTGCAGATCAGAACGATGTGACCGATGTCTGTGGGAAGACAGAGGAGGAAATTTTGGCTTTTTAGTAAAAAAAATAAATAAATAATGACAATCTTTTTCAAACCCAGAACCAGAGCTGAGCCCCCCCCACGAGCCAAGTCTCGCGACCCGTCGCCGGTGCGCTCCACGCTAAGCCGACCTCCTGCAAAAGCCTACGCCCCCCGCAGAGGTCGGTTTGCTAGCCGCCACTTTTCTCCTTCACAGTCACTCACATCGGAGCCATCGAGACATGTGCCGAAAAAAACTCATTATTTGATGTTTCAAATGTTTGTGTCTGCAGCTCCATCTGAATCCGACTCAGACCGCAGTGCGTCTCCTCCCCCCGTCAGGAGACACAGCCCAGAAACGAGGGACAACGCCAGCAAGTACAAGTCAGTTCAAACCGTTTTGCTGAGTTAGCAGAGGGATGCTTTGCATGCGCTGAGTCACTCAACAGTATCTGGATCCGTGTTTTCCTGCCCTGGTCCTGGTGACACACTGCCCTGCATGCTGCTCCAGCACACCCCATTCAAATGAATGGGTTATCATCAGCCTTCTGCAGGGCTTAAAGAGCCGTCCCATTGATTTGAATCAGAAGGACCAGGGTTGGGAAACACTGATGTTGATGCCTATAGAAATAAGAGAAACTAAAATGAGTCACTCTATATATTTACACTAATCCCATATCAGTTCTGAATTACTTGTATAAGGAATTCTACTCCTGCTCTGCTTTACTTCATAGGTTTTGTTTTACACATGAGCTCTTAGATAAAAGCATCTCTATTATGTTAATCTACACTGTAAATTGATACCATCCTCTGGTTTTTCTTTCCTCTTTATGCAGAAGTCTGTCAGGAATGTCGACTCTTCCCAATCCCCGGTCCTCTCCTGTCCAGCACAGCTGGACATCTCGCCCCACCTCCTCGGCCTCACGGCCTCGCCGGCCTGTGTCGGACTCCGACTCCGATCGCAGCCCCTCCCCGCCCCGCAGAGAGGCCCCCCGCCCAGACAGATACAAGTAAAGGCAACATCCCGACTGTTGTCATGTGGATTCACATCCACACAAAAACAGAGACGTACAACACAGAACTAGGATTCTCCTGCTTTGTGTCAGCTTTCCTCACTCATGTTGTCGCTCTGCAGAGTTCTTCCTGATATTCCCCTCGGGACTCTGAGAGCATCCCCCATCCCTGTTCGCAACGAGCCGCCGAGGAGGGTCAACTCGCCTGTTAGAATCCCGCCTCCGGGTCAGCAGAAACACACACACACACACACATATGGTCTCCTTCAGTCATATCTCACATTTCATCCGAGAGCGTTTAATTTAAGTACCTGCTAAAGAAAAGTTGAATGCAGAGAAAGAGAGAAAAAACACCAACTAAGCTTCTCTTCTTTTTTCAAACGGTTGTGTCTCCTTCAGTATGAATGAATCGATGAACAAACTCATTATTTTTAGGTTTGAAAACCACCACTTTATGATGAAGTCCTGTGGTTTGTGCTTGTTGGCAGATTCTGACTCTGAATCGGATGGCTTCTCGGGGCCTCCCCAGAGGCAGAGCACCACGTACAGTCAGGACTCGCTCAGTCGATACAGGTACACATGAAGATCCTCCAAACCCGAAACTCAGCAACATCTCACGGAGCGGAAGCTGAACAGACTTCACAGCCCTTTCATTGTTAAACGATTTGAATTGTCTTTAAAACTTAAATGATCGTTTTTGTGTTTCTGTGATTTACTTTTTTTTTTAAAGTAATTTTATACCCTTTTATTTTTTTCTGGATTTGTGTTTTGACTGTATATCAACTATGCTGACATCTTGTTAACAGATTAAATAAAAGTGACTTTCACTGAACACGTTCTCCTGTATGTGGCAAAGTGCTGATCAAACCAGGACACTTATCACTGAAGCAGCAGTGCTCTAATCAGTCCTGTAGAGCAGCGCCTGAGCGAGCGGGCATGTCTGAGAGTCAGCCTAAATCTGAGCACGAGTTAGAAACCACACTAATTCAGATGGTTAATTTTATCAGTCACAAAGCAGTAAACCGTCACAGAGAGCTTCCCTCAGAGACTCTAAGGTGAATATTCAACATTTCAGTCTCAGCCTCATCATTAATAGTCTTAGTCACTGGTCCCCCTTTGCCAAATGTAACTGAGATTTGTTGTCTTCCTTTTCCCTCACTCCCACCTCCCTCTCTTCTCTTCTCTTCCAGAGTCCTGCCAAACGTCTCCCTGCAGCCCCAGCAGGTGGAGCCAGCGGCGGCCAGCAGGACCAGCAGCTCCCCACCCAGAGGTGTGTGCCAGTACACTCCACCGTCCACTACGGGAATCGCTTTGGGCTCAAACCCAAAGGAATATACGCTGCTCTGTGGTTTATTGATTGAATGTTTTAGTCACAACAGCAGCTCAGCCGGACTCTGACTCGGACGCCAGTTATGCATCCGTCCCCCGGAGGAGCTCCACAGACAGCGGAGACTCTAACCCGGCCCACAGACAGAGGTGAGAGATGCTTTATATGATATATATTATATAACTATCAGCCACTGACCACACAGCAGCAGAGATGTTGCAAGTTTGGTATCAAAAGGGGCTCAAAACCTTTAAAACTCTCTAGACTTATCCTTATCCTGTACTGCTCACAGTAAGCCTGCTTTGTTTCAGTGTTAACCTCTGTAAAAGTAGAATCAGAAAATATCCTCCCTGGTTGGCCTGAAGCATCTTAAAGGGGAAATAACCAGACTGAGATTTTCAGACAGATTCAACGTCAGATTAGACGTCACACATGTTTACAGTAACATTTTAGGTGAAAAACATTTAAAATTAAGGGGGAGATTTACAGTAATCATATAAGGAGTTGTTTTGTTTTTTTTAAAGGTGTAAAAGCTTTAATGAGTGTATTAGTTACTACTATAAAGGATTGAAATATAAAAAGATTAAATGTTGAAACTGCTGCAGAATAAAAAGTAAAAGCTGAATGCAAAGTGGAGCTTAATACAGTTTAAAAAAGCTCTGTCTGTTCTTACTGTTTGTCTGTGCTCTTTCAGGGTAATGCCTAAACTATCCACGTCCGTCGCTGTGAGGCAGGAGTCTCAGCGCCGCGCCCCGTCGCCCGCCAGGCCTCCTCCCGACGGTCCGCCCCCCCCACCCCTTCACGCCGGCTTTTAGCTCCCACTGTCGTGTCGCAGCAAAGACGATCGTCTCTGTTTCTCTGTGTTCAGATTCCTCCGGGTCGGATCAGCTTTCCCACCTCCGGAGGTCTGGGAGCTCTGAGCCGGAGCAGAGCCGCCGCAGGTACGGCAGCCCCTCACCCGCATCCGGGCCCGGGCCCCAAAGCACCACAGGCTCACGTTTCAGTAGAAACCCGTGCGTCTCAGTTCAGCCACAAGGGGGATTTTTAGTGCCGTTGCTTTCTGGCCGAGGTGGACACTGTAGGAAGTTATCTCCTCTTCCTCAGAAGATGGAGCAAATTGTAAATAGCTGTCATTCTACAAATTCTGGCATATTTCACATTTCATTCTAAATTATTCTGAGCGGCATTCCTGAGGTTAATGTGTTTCTGTGGTGGTCTCTTCTGCCCTCTTAAATAAATACATACTTCTGATGTGTTTGAACAAAGAAAACAATGTTTAAACGTCTGAAATGATGATAAGACCGACCTGCAGACGGATGTGGATAACCGTAGCTTCTCTCCTCCCGGCAGTGTTCCTCGAGCCGCTAACGGCGGTGGCACCATCCGGTCCGGCATTTCAGTGAAGAACAGCCCGCCGCTCCACTGTAAGGCCCAGCACCAGGCCCTAACCCTGACCCTAACCCTAACCTGACTGACTCCTGTTCTAACATGTAGTGGCTCATCTTCTGTAAGTAACGATCTACATCTCACTCTTTCAGCAAAGCCGGTAGAGGAGCCCCTTTATTCTCTACCTCCAGATTCTTACCCATCTCCAAATCCAGGGTGAGGATTCTCTATCCTGTTTGCTTGTTTGTTCGCCGTTTCAGCAGCTAGAAGCTAATCAAACCTGCGGGAAAATGGAGCTCAGCAGACTGTTGTTTTCCTCTCTGCCTCCCAGGTACAGCTCGGACGTGCAGACTGTCACTTTTGTGAAGGAGCGCAGCCTGGGCCTGAGGCTGGTGGGGGGCAACGACGTGGGCATCTTTGTGGGCGGCGTCCAGCCGAACAGCCCGGCGTACGAACAGGGCATGAAGGAGGGAGACCAGATCCTGCAGGTGCCTCATTTAGGTGCACCCCTGCACCGGAGCGCAGCACCCCCCCCCCCCCCCCGACCTGAAGAAGAGGCGAACTAAACCCGGCTCCCCTCTCATCCCATTCAGGTGAACAAAGTTGATTTCGGCCACTTCACTCGAGAAGAAGCCGCCAACTTCCTCCTCAACATCCAGACTGGAGAAAAGGTGGAGATCTGCACGCAGACCAAGATAGACCGTAAGTGTGGGGCCGGACGCCCTCAGGGCGGCTTCCTTTGAGCCCCGACCGGCGCTAACTTAGCCTCTGCAGTTTATAAAAAGATCACCAAGTCCAACCTGGGAGACAACTTCTACATCCGCACCCACTTCGACCACGAGGCGGCCGCGCCCATCGGCCTGAACTTCACCAGGGGGGAGGTGTTCCGGGTCACCGACACCATGCACCGCGGGAAGATGGGCTCCTGGCTGGCCGTGCGCATGGGCAACGACCTGCACGAGATGGATAAAGGCACCATCCCCAACCAGGAGAAGTCAGTGGGGGGGGAGAGGCGCCGGAGCGGCTGACCGGCAGCCGCCCCGCCCCTCTGACCGCCGTCTCTCCGTCCACAGGGCGGAGCGGCTGGCCGCCGTGGAGCGGGCGCAGCGGGCCAGCGGGGAGAGGCCCGTGACGGGGCCCCGAGCCGAGTTCTGGAAACTCAGAGGGCTCCGAGGGAACAAAAAGAACGAGAAAAACAACAGGCGGACCCGCGAGGACCTGCTCCAGCTCACCATTCAGGGCAACTTCCCGGCCTACGAGAGAGTTCTGCTCAGGGAAGGTGGGCCTGCTGACGCCTCGCCCTCTTAGGCCCGTGCCCCCCCCCAGGCCAGCAGCACACCCTTTAACACGCCCAAAATGTTTGTGTCTTCAGCTAATTTCAAGCGGCCCATCGTCATTCTGGGTCCTCTGAATGACATCGCCATGGATAAGCTGGCCAAAGAGTTGCCTGACGACTATGAGGTGGCAGGTCGGTTTCTTCTTTTTGGTTCTTTCCGGCCCGACATCGAGTTTTTTTTATATCCCCATCTGTGCGCTTTCTCCCTAACGACTATTCCGCTGTTTCACCACAGAAATGGTTCCTCGTAGCGGAGCAAAAGAGAGCGGCTCAACGGTCATCAAACTGGACACCGTTAGGAAAATAGCAGAGAAGGTCAGTCCGAGTTTGCTTCAAACCGAGGGTTTCCGTTTCCTCCTGTTCTGACGGACTGACCGCCGCTTCCCCTCAGGACAAACACCCGCTGCTCGACATCACTCCCACCGCGGTGGAGAGGCTGAACTACATCCAGTACCACCCCATGGTGCTGTTCTTAGACCCGCACAGCCGCAAGGACGTGAAGGCCATGAGGCAGAGGTACAGCCCCGGCTCCAACAAGAGCTCCAGGCGCCTGTACTCGCAGGCCGTCAAGATGCGGAGAGACTGCAGCCATCTTTTCTCAGGTAGTCCTCAGAGCTCAAAGCTTTCAGCGCCTGGGAAACGTTTGAAGGCTCATCTGGCTCTCTTTCAAATCTTCAAGTTAAGAACGTTCTTTTCTGCGTTTTTTTCCCCTGACTTTGACCGTCAGCTCGCGTGGATCTGCAGCCCGATTCCCACAGCTGGTACGACAGTTTGAAAAATAAGATCCGCCATCAGCAGTCCAAACCCGTCTGGGTGTCTGAAGTCACGGTACAGCACACAAGTCTTACACACACACACACACACACACACACTTTGCACACACACTGACCTCTGATAATGTTCAGAAATCGCAAATCAAAAAAAAAAAATTCTGCCAGTAAATTCAGAAGAAGAAAATGAAGAAAATACAGATTTTTTTCAGTGTATTTTAATTTTAACACTTCAAAATCATCCTTAGTGAAATTGTAACTGACCTGGAGATAAAATATGTGACTAGTTTCATCGCTCATAAAACACAATTGATCCAAAACATTTTGATCTACCTCAAATTTGAATTCAAATGCCCAACCAATTAATGTTTTCAACACGATTTCTAAAAGTCTGTCTAGACTCTCCTTCTTGTTTTCTACTCCAGGCTCCAGAGGCATTTTAGCTGTGACCGCTTCTTATTTCTGTGCTTTTTAGATTTTAGATTTCAGAAACTGGCAGCCCTTTAACATCACAGTGAGAAAGGGTTGGAGTAAAACAATTAGTTTCAATTCAATACATGTGTTCTTTATTATGTAATGAGATATTAACTCTTGATCTCCTGAGGGGTCATCTGAATGTGCTGGTGTGATTCTGTCCAGCTGGAGAGCGGAGCGGAGCAGGATCTAGATGCTCTGGACCAGAACCAGACGGACTACCTCAGTGCTGCCAGCGACCTGGAGGACACGGACGGAGAGGCCTTCACGGACGGAGAGGCCTACACCGACAACGAGGACCTGGAGGAGGCTTACCCCGGCCAGGAGGCCTCCAGGCTGCCCCGGGGCTCCCGGGGCCCCGGGGCCGCCCTGGCCCGCTCCTCTGAGCCGGCCTCCGGCCGCCACACCCCCCCGCCGGAGCCGAGCGCCGACTCGTACTCGATCCAAGAGGTGCCGCCGCTCATGCACGTGCCCGAGCCCCGCACGCCCCGCCAGGACTACTACAGCCCCGAGGAGGAGGAGGAGGACCCCTCCCACCGCAGTTTCACCGACTCCGACTTCGAGGCCCTGGATGCAGCGGTTCCCTACAGCCCCTCGGACGGGCCCCCGGACTTTGTGGCGCCCGACCCCACCACTCGGTACTCGGCCAATCAGCCGGCCTACGCCGAGGAGCAGCCGGAGGGCTCTGAGCCCCCCAGCCTGTCCGCCATCGAAGAGAAACTACAGCAGGTAAGCCGGATGTGGGACTAAAACATGTGACAAAGTGCAGAGACACGTGTAATTACTATGTATTAATGTCTATCTGCTTTGAATTTCCATGCTTCCTGTTAAGAAGATTCAAAGTTAAATAAATTATTCAAATGTGCTGTTTGACATCTCTAAATCTACATTTAGCTTCCTAAACATCTGAGTTGGGCTTTTGAAAGTTTTTTTAGTGTTTTAAACATTGGTTTTGTTTCTTTTATTTCTTGCTGTAACCGACATTTACATCGTTACAGCACATTGAAAATCCTCCTTTTAAAGTCCCCAAGTTGTCTTTTCTAAAAGAAAAGTGGAATCCTCTGAGAGAGAGGGATGAGCACAAAAGGTTCCTGGGGAGGCGGGGCCTACAGTAGCATCAGTTAAAATCTTCTTTCAGTGTCGAATCACAACAGATCCATGTTCAAAGTCCTCCTCCGTCCTCTGTTACAGACTCGCTCAGCAGAGCCGCAGGCAGAGGACAAGAAAAGCCCTCAGTTCCTGGTGTGAGTCCTCCGCTGCCGATTATCATTCACAGAGTAAAGAGACGGAGGCCTGCTGCTGATTCCCCCCCTCTCCTGTTCCTCCCTTCACAGGCTGGCACATCACCAAGCGCTCCAGTTCAGACGCACACAGATCCGAGGCAGCGACAGCTCCGAGGGCGAGGAGGAGGAGGAGGACGAGGACGAGGCGGAGGACATCGAGTGGGGTCCCGCCACTGAACTCTAGACAAACTGTCCATAAAGCAAAGTTTCACTCCCTCAACAAACTCTTATTCACTTCTGAGATTACTGACATGTTTTTAACTTATCTGTGGACAATCGTGTTGTTTAGGGGTAGAAAGTGGGAAGTGTTCAGAATAGCTGCGATCATTAGTTAAACGTACCAAAAAAAAAGAGCAAGTGCCTGCTTTATTTTACATTTTTTAATGTTGAAAAATGAATGTGAATATGTCATAGCTGTAATATACAAGTCTTACTTTTATTAGTAATGATTAATAAACTAGTCTGTTTAGCAAAGTTTTTCATTCTTTTACATTTTTTTACATTAAACCATTTCCTGATTTAAACATGACTGTGTCCAATGATTTACCTACATCATCGGTTATTTCTTCCTTAAATGGGAATTCATGTTAACTGTGCAAACGGTGAGGGTGAAGTTTGAAGGGTATTTGTTGCTAAGAACAGTCACTAAACAGTAACGTTTGAGCTAATCCACAACTATTACATTTTTTTAACATTATTTATTTACCACTTTAATCAAATGTGTTTCTTTCAAATCTGATGTGGCAGAATCATTTTAGATAAAAAGGTACTTTCAAAGTAATACAACAAAATGTTTTAACACATTTTTTGTAGTGATCCGATAAACTGGTGTTGGCCGGATGCTTTTGAAAAGAAAGAGAAATGGTCGCAATGCCCCACTGGGTTGTCCAGCAGCTTTCAGAACTGGATGGCAGGTGCCTGAAACGGCCATTTTTCAAAACTCATCTGATGTTTTTAAAATAGGCAGTTGTCACACTTCCCTTCTTTTTTTTTTTTTTCTTTTGCATTCTCCTTTTCTGCAATCTTCTCACTTTTACTTTTTTTGAATATGAAAGACAGGAAGACAGAGAAGAGTGATGAATATTTACCATTCATTAGGGATAGTTGTACAGAGGGAACAGACCCACAGGGACCTTAAATCCACTTTAGCTGAATCTTCCTCAGGAGGACAGCAGTTTTAGTTCAGATTAAAACAGACAAACGATCATTACATCGTCGCTCCGTGAGAAAGTCTTGAAAATGTTGAGACATATATTTGAAAGTTAAGTTGTTCCTGTTTGCTGTTATCCCTCAGTCTTGATGCCATGTCTGGGTAAGTGCAGGGAAATCCTGCAGTTACTTTATGATCCACCTGAGGGCAACATGTCATAATTATGAACTCTCTTTATAAACTATGTTGCAGTTCATTTTCATGTAATGGTGTTGGTCCCAGTGGGACAAACAGGAACTCCTCTTGTTCTTTGTAGGCTCCTTTTTTGTTTGGATAGAAAGGAATTTGGAAAAAATTAACCAAACTTATCAATCTACGAACATTCCCACCAAACTTCCAAAAACACTTCAGAAGAAACTACCTTCAGAACGCTTGTAAAACAGGAACTTTAAATCAATCTCATCCAGATACTTCACATATCTAAATAACAGGCCCCAAAGGAGGCCCCAAGGACTCAGACCAGCTGTTAAAGCCATTAAGATACAGCCATGGCAGCTGGTTTCTGGCTTTACCTTCATTCATGAGGATGGATTGATGGAGGAACACTTTTATTGTGTGTAGTTACACGTACCACTTGTTGCTTGTCTCCTGTAGTACCAGTTTCAGAAGAGGTTTTCCTTCCTGGTCTGCTTCAAGCTGGGCAACACTTTCTGGCCCAGTTTCAGTCCAGACCCTGCTGCTGACTCTTTGGTTTGACTTGGCCTTAAAGTGAGCGACTCACACAACTGTGCAACAAGTCGCACGTACAAAATTTTCGACAACATTCAGTATTGGAATATGGCACACTCTTACAAAGAGATGTTTGGGGGTCATCTTCTTTTCATGGTGCCCTGATGCGTTTCACAGTGACTCATCCAGGGCCTTTTCAGCCCTGTTGGGAAACTTTATTGCAGATTTGAGTTCTTTACTAATCCCCTTTTTCTCAAGTTTTTATTTCTTTTAAAATAAACTTCATGAGACGTTTTATTTTCAGGTACTTGAAGGAGACAGTGGAGTCGTTCCCTTTACTCTCGGACAGTTGTGGATTTGCATCCAAACGCGGATGTTGTCTGACCGCGTGTCGTTTTCAGGCCTGACACCCGTGATTTCTGCTCCTCCTGCAGGTGTAAGGGCGGGTCACGTGTGGGAGACGCAGGTGTGCGCGTTGACGGACTGATTGGCGCCGGAGGCTGCGTGGATTTGACCGGGAACGGAGCAGGAGTGCGCCTCGAGTCCCGCCGTCCTCCGTCTTACATTCTCGGGCCGAGTCAGCCTCTCGAAAGTTTTGCAGGAGTGAGTGAGTCAACTGCGACCCGCGCGCCACCTCCTCCTCCTCCTCCCCCAGCGCGCGCGCACAGCGGATGCCAGGGGCGCACAGGCAGTTTGCGGTGAGCCGTGCGCGTCCCCGCGAGCCTTGCGCGGCTCGATGAGTGACGGCAGGAGGAGGAAGACGACAGACAGACAGCTGCAGAGGCTCCGAGTCAGCCCGGATGGCACCGAGCTCCCGCTGAACGCCGGCGGCCCCGCAGCACGCAAGTGGCGCGTCGGGGGGTGGGTGGGGGGGCTGCGCGTCAAGCTGAGAGAAGCCGCCATGGACGGAAAAGGCACCCTGAAGATGTTCAGCAGGCACAAGAGACGGGAGCTGATCAAGACTCCGTCCATCTCCAAAAAGAGCCGCGCGGGAAGCCCCGGGCCGCAGAGCGGCGCGCCGGCCGTGAGTAGTGCGCATCACTTCTGGTTTGACTGCGTCTGAGTGAGTGTGTGTGTGTGTGTGTGTGTGTGCGCGCGCGCGTTGAGTCAGATGACCTTCGGCTGGAGGGGCCAGGCTCCAGAGAAGGGCTCAGAAACTCCTGACAGCGGTGGACATTACGCAGGGTAACGGGGGCAGAATGTGCGGGTCTCATCTGGATTAGAGGGGCAGGGGAAGTGGAGCTGGTGCTCCAGGCTGCAGTGAGTGTGAGGGGGTGGTCAGAGGAGGTCAGAGGAGATCAGAAAAGGTCAGATGCTGTAGTTGGAATGGGGATCGGGCTGTGACCGGAGGCCAGGATGCTGAAACGTGGTGGCAAAAGTAGCTACAACCCTTACTCAACGGGCCAGAGGGTTAAGAAAGGAGAGGCCAAAGGCAAGGACAGACTGGACATACTGCCCAACAGGCACTCGGTGTGGCTCAAACAGGTACGTCTGCTCTGTCAGGACGCTCCTTTTTTTGCTTTAAGGTTGACATGAGCTCTCAAACTTTGCTGGTGATGATGCAGTCGAGTACAAAAAAAACCCAAATCAACTAAAAGAACCGTATAAAACGCTCAAACGGGCTCAAGTGTCCACCTGCTCCTCTTCTGTCTTCGGTTGGGCGGCCTGTGAGCTCGTCTCCTGAGTTTTAACCCCAAACAGTAGCTGTTTTCTGCTGGTTCTGCCACACCCGACGGCCGCTCAGAGGCAGGAAGTGTTGCACAACGCCGCTCTGCAGGATCTTGTGAAAGTCTTCCTCTGTGTGTTTACTAACAGCGGCGCTGCTGGTGATGGAGGCCGCGGCGGTCCGGGCCTGACCGGGCTGACCCGGGCCGCTCGGGCCGCCGCGGGGCTTCTTCTGCTTCTCTCTCACCCCGTCCTGCGTCTCTGCCCGCAGCTGTCCATCCTCCCGGAGCAGCCCCGGAGGGACGGCGGCGACCCGGCGCTGGCCTCCTCGCCCTGCTCGTCCTCCGCCTCGTCCACCCTCGCCCCGGCCTCCGCCGGCCTGCAGGACGCCTCGCTGTCCTGCCCGGGCACCCCCAGCTTCCAGCATGGCAAGCTGGCCGCCCTGCAGGGGGGGGGGCGGCCCTCACCCCCCGCCCCCCCTGAAGAGGCCGACCGCCCTGAGCCGCCACGCCAGCGCCGCAGGTCTGACCGCCCCCCCCCACCCCAACGCACACCCGGCCCAGGGCCTCCCCGGCTGGTTCTGACCAACCTGAGGCCTGAGCTTGTCAGAGCTGGAGTCCACAGTTGGCCTCATTCTATATTTTTCTGTGCTATTTTTGCAGAAAAAATAAAAACTGACTAGAAAGTCAATCCAGTGTGTCCCAAAATACAAAAAGCTCATTTAAAATGACTTAAAATAGATAAATCAGCCTTCAAATAGAATATTTTTTGTTTAAAGTAGCAGTCATATCATGTTCGGTGTCTCATTAGTTTGCTTAAAATACGCATTCATGGTTAGGATGTGAGACAAATGGGTTTCTTGTCTTAGGACAAACGTGTGACACCACTGGTCATGTGACCCTAGTGTCCATCGGACTCTCTCCAAAAGAGAGATTCCCAAAATGTGGAGTGGGGGAGCTGCTCTGATCCGGCTGTTTGACCGTTTGCTCTCGTTTATTTTCTGTAAACTTCCCACCACTGAGCGAGTGTCTCCCCCCCCCTCAGGCTTCCCGCTGCCCTCCTGGGTCCACACGCGGGGCCAGGGCAGGGGGGCGCTGACCCCCTCCCCGCAGTCGGAGGGCCCGGAGAGCACGGCCATCGAGGTGGAGGACATCCCGGCGCTGCTGCGGGACGTGGCGCGCTTCGCCGAGGCCGTGGAGAAGCTGAAGGACGTGGTGCTGGCCGAGGGTGAGACGCCTAAATATTTAAAGGGCCGCCCCAAATATTTACAGCTGCGCCTGACATAATGAGGCAGGAGCTCTGGGAATCCCCCCCCCCCCCCCCCCCCCGACCAGCTGAAAACAGGATTTGTAGTTTGTTTTCACCCCGGCAGAGACAGAGTCTGGCTCTGTGGGGTGTGAGGGCAGGTGCCTGGGGCGGGGGCCGTGGTCCCCCTTTGGTGCCCCTTTGGCTCTCCTTTGGTTTCCCCATTGGTCCCCCTTTGGATCTCATTTGGTCTCCTTTTGGGCCTCCCTTTGGGCCCCCTTTGGCTCTCCTTTGGTCCCCTTTTGGCTCTCCTTTGGTTCCCCATTGGTCCCCCTTTGGCTCTCCTTTGGTACCCCTTTAGTTCCCTATTGGTCCCCCTTTGGCACTACTTTGGTCCCCCTTTGGCTCTCCTTTGGTCCCCCTTTGGCTCTCCTTTGGTCCCCCTTTGGCTCTCCTTTAGTCCCCTATTGGCTCTCCTTTGGCCCCCCTTTCCCTTTGTATCCGTCGACAGGGACCTCCCGCGAAGAGGGGACGAGGTGCCTGGAAGTGTCTTACATCAGCCGCGTTGGCGAGCACGTGTTCCCGCCGTGCACGGAGGGCCGAGCGGGGGAGGAGCCGGCGTGCACGAGCAGGCTCGGGCTGAGCTTCCTTTCTCCAAACGCAGGGTTTGCGTTTCCGCTGCGCCCACAGAGCACACCGCACTCTTGTCTCTCGCAGGAAGCCGGCTTCTTGTTTACTGCAGCTGTGCGCGCGCGCACACACACACACACACACACACACACACACACACACAGGCGCACACAGACAGAGATGCTTCAGAGCTTAAAAGAAAGCTGAATCCACTACCAGCTTCCAAAGTCACAAGTGCAGATTTGGGTGTTTTCGTCGGTTATTTTTATTTAATTTATTTATTTTGAAGAGGGGCCCTTAAAGTTGTGTTGCCGGCCATTATCTGACCGACCCGTCCCGCTGCCCGCCCATGTGAGCTCTAAACAGGAAGCCATGATGGATGGCTTTATGAAAAAGGCCTGGTCCATGCCTCTTCCCCTCAGCGGGCTGCCGAGAAACCGTCTGACTGCCGGCCCCTGAGATGCTCGTCAACTGTTGTCTTTGTTACGTTTTGTCAGTGATTTTTAAGGATTTTTTGAAAGCGGTTTGCAAACTGGGGCGTTTTGTTTTTCAGTAAGCCCCAAAAAGCAGATGTAGCACCAACTGGTTTCTAGTCTTGCAAAACAGTAGAAAAGGACCACATCCTCTCTGGCCCTGCTTTTTTTTTTTTTTTTTTTTCCGCCCAGGTCACTCTGTTCCGCCGGCGTTTGTTGTTGCTGCTCAGACGCTCTGACACGCATCTCCTGACCGAGCGTGGGGGGAGGCAGGGCCCGGGGCCTCCTGGCCTCCTCCTCCTCCATCAGCGGGCCGTGCTGATCTGAGGAGGCTTCCTGGAGGAGTGCCGGGTTGCAACATTAGCCAGAAAAAAAGCGAAACAGGGCCTCCGAATGACAGAACAGAGGGGGGGGAGGCAGCAGCTGAGTCCACCTGTAGGACACAGACGTAAAGACAAAGACGAAAAAGCATAAAGCTTAGTCTTGATTTTATCATGCTAACGTTTCGGCCCGGTCTTTGCTTTAATATAATTCATTGAAAATCTCTCACAAAATGGTCGCTGGGCTTTACTGAGTCGCCCCCGTTTACTGTCATTTCAGTTTTTTGTTGAGTTTGTTCAGTTTTATCTCGGTTTCGGCTAGACTGAATGTGCAGCTTCTGGCAGGAAGTGCAAACGCGTTCAGAAAAAAGAAAAAGAGCCTGGATTTGAAGCACCAGATGAGTACGTCATAACCCAAAAAGAATAAAACTTCTTGGTATTTTTAGCCATCATTGAAATCCAAAATTTGACAATAAGAGATTTACCAGTTCCATCACAGCAGGGCGGTTTAGTTGGTCCTTGATTCAGTCTGGAAAATATGCCATGAACTGCAAAAGCTGTTGTTTTTTCAAATCTATTAATGGATGAAGAGGAAAAAAGTCTCTGTGTTTTGTATTTTTCGAGGCCAATAGTTGTGAAATAACACTTCTGGGAGGCAAAAGTTGAGTGACGTGTAAAAAAAGAAGTTTCTGCCTTTTTTGGGACCATAAAGCTCTAGATGGCAGAACCCTGAGGGCACAAAGCGGCTATTTCACAAGGCCCCACAACCACATTACCAAAGACGCTCAACAGGCCGATCTGATGGAAGATTGAAGTCACTGCGAGTTAGTTTTTTTTCCGTTTCACACCGAAGTGAGCTGCTGCACAAACGTCTCCCAGAAGAATTCACTGAGAGCATCCCCGATAAGCGCTCCCCACCCGGGCGGGATGGGGACGGTTCCTTAAACCGGTCCGGCTCTTCAGACTTCCCCTGTAGTGACCGCTGCCTGTCTGTGTCGCAGGTAAGGAGAGCCAGCGGCCCGTGGCCCACGAGTGTCTGGGGGAGGTTCTGCGGGTTCTGCGGCAGGTCATCAACACCTACCCGCTGCTCAACACTGTGGAGATCCTCACCGCCGCCGGCAAGCTCATCTCCAAAGTTAAAGGTGGGTCGAGTCAAAGAGCATCTCCTATCCCAACTCTTCCCCATACCTCTGGACCCCTCTACTCCTCTTTCTGTACTTTCCCTCTATCTCCTATCTCTCTACTGATTCTGACTGGGGATTTTCCTCTACAGAACTTATTGTCATATTAATGATAACTGTAACATTGTGTTTACTTTGTAAGTCGCTTTGGATAAAAGCTTCAGCTAAATGCATAAATATAAATGGTGAACCAAAAGCAAGTGGAGGCATTTTAAAATCCCTGACCCTGAACACATGGATGCTTTTTCAGGTTTCCACTATGAGGCTTGCAACGAGGCCGATAAGAAGGACTTCGAGAAGGCCATTGAAACCATCGCAGTCGCGTTTAGCAGCAAGTAAGTAGCCGCCTCGCTTCACGACACATCTGGGTTCTCGGAGAGCGTTCAGGTGGCTTTGTGCTTTGTGCGTAACGAGGACCCAGAAAGCCGCCCGTCGTTGGGAATGAGAGAGAAGTGCACGATGGTGACACATTTGCATGAGACCGAGCCGAAAACAGGAAGTGGGTTTTAAGCTACCGACAAAAAAAAAAGAAAAAAAAAGAAACCAAAGCTCGAACACGCAGTTGACTACCTGACTGCTGGATGAGCAGATTGAACAGACTGAAAAGATCACCGTGGGAACGCTCAGTCCATTTGAGACGAAACCCAAAAGAATTAAAATATTAACGACAAACGAGACGTAAAGTCCAGAAAAGGACCACGATGGTTCAGTGTGGCTGCTTCTGTGGTTGAATGAGTTGTTTATCACTCCTATCTGAGCTGTTTCAGGGTGTGCACAACACGGAGGAAGTGAGCTGGCAGAGACGGTTGAAATCTGCCTGACGGGTCTGTTTCCTCATTCTCTCCCCCGCTCTTCCTCTGGCTGACCTGGGTCCTATCGTGCTCAGACAGCATGGACAGTCCACTTTACGTCAGCCCAACAAAAAGAGATGTTCACATAGATGTGAAAAGGAGGATGTTTCCACAATCCGATCGAGGGCTAAAAGTCGCCCTGGTTGCTACCTGTCGCAGTTTCCCACGCGGCTCGAACCTCTTCCCTTTTCTCATCAATTCCTTTAAAAACTGATTTTTTTTTTCAGTTCGGTCGCCTCACCACATGTTTTTCCCCTCCGCAGCGTGTCTGAACTGCTGATGGGAGAGGTGGACAGCAGCACTCTGCTCTCCCTGCTGCCCACTGAGAAGAGCAGGGTGAGGAAACACTTAGGAAATAAATCCATGGTTCCACCGACGTTTGGGGGGAAAAAAATCCCTCTGATTCCGACGGGGTTCGATGTCGGTTTCAAGTCCTCTTTTGCTCTTTCTTGGCAGTCCATGGAGAACCTGTACGCTGCGTCTGGCCAGGGGGCAGAGGGGGGGCACTTCAGGAGCGACCTGCAGGACATGGGTAAAGAAGAAGGGGCTCCGCTTTGTGGAGGCCACCTCTAAAGCTGGTTTTCATACTGTGTGTGCCTCGGTCCTTCAGGCAGATCTCCCTCACTGGATTTGAATGCTAAATGAAATATTTGTGCATCATGGTTCTGGTATCTGTTGACGATAAACCCCAGTTATGTAACCCCCAGCATGTAGCGACTTAAAAGGCAGTTCAGACGTATATTGTTTGTCCCAAGAAGCCACCAGGAGGTGTTCTGCTGATTTGGTTATCAAAATAACAAGTCCGATCTTAATCTCCTCAAACAAAAACACTTCATCCAGTTTTATTTTCCCTGCACTTTCGACTGGCTCCGTTTGCTTCTCTCTGAGCCACAATCTGACCCTTTATAAAACGGAGAGAGGACGCGAGCCGAAGGGCCCTCTTTTTCGCTGTCGAAAAAGAGGGCCCTTCGGCTCGCGTCCAATAACTCACGGCGACGGCGTTTGGCTGCTCCGCTGCCTTCTCCATCACGGCCCCGACCACGGAGGTGGTGAGGGGCAGCTGAGGCTCAGCAGAGACGCCGCCGTTGCCAAAAATCAGGCCTAAATAAACCTGACAGCGTCATCCCGCTCACCTCCCACAAAGCGTCAACAGAAAACAGTTCGTGGCCATAGCAACCGTCGGTGTGTGTGTGTGTGTGTGTGTGTGTGTGTGTCCGTGCGCAGGCAGGGTGGAGGAGGTGGACGTGATCCTGCAGCACAGCGAGGGGGGGGTGGACTCGGCCCTGCTCTACGCCAAGACCATTTCCAAGTACATGAAGGACCTGATGAGCTACGTGGAGAAAAGGACTTCGCTGGGTGAGTGGAAGGCAGCAGGAGTCTGAATGCAGGCAGAAAAAAAGAAGGGCAAAATCGGACCTCCAGCACTGCTTTTGACGGGGGTCGGTACCGGAATGCTAACGGGCTTCTCCACCCGTTCCACAGAGGCGGAGTTCTCCAAAGGCCTCCAGAGACTGTATCAGTCCTGCAAGCACAGCATCACACACGTAAAGCTCAACTCCGCCGGCTCAGAAGAGTAAACCACTCAAATCCAAGCTCTGACACTGACCTGATGCTTGTCCACCCCCCCCCTCCCTACATCCCCCCCTCAGCCCCCCATGCCCCTCCTCTCCATCTACTCCCCGGCGCTGGAGCAGGACCAGGAGCAGAGTGTGGGGCTCCAGCAGGCCAACACCACCCTCCACAACCAGACCTTCATCCAGGTCAGTGAGAGCCTGACCTCCCCGAGCCACCTCGCTGTTCTAAACCTTGTCCGTAACCTCCGCCTCCTCCTCCCTCTGCCTCCGCCCTCCGCCAGCCTCTGATGCAGCGCAAGCAGGAGCACGAGAAGAGGAGGAAGGAGATTAAGGAGCACTGGATCCGAGCCAAGAGGAAACTGGTACCACCTCAGTCAAATTTTTTTTTACTCCACCCTTTTCTAAAAAAAACAAATAGATAAATAAAGTGTACCTGCGGGGCATTTTCTGTCTTTTTAGATGGAGTGTGAGGCCAACCTGCGGAAGGCGAAGCAGGGCTACACGGCCCGCTGCGAGGAGTACGAGAAGGCCAAAACGGCGGCCTGTCGGGCTGAGGAGGAGGGAGGGGGATCCACCGCCAAGTCCGTGGAGAAGAAGAAACGGCTGGAGGAGGAGGCCCGAAATAAGGTTCTGATGGACGCCGTTGTCCCAGCTGCGTTGCCCCGCCCCTTTCGGTCCCTTCGGCCCTTCTGTGGAAGACGACAGCCACCCCAAAACCCTGATCCACGCTAATGACAGCTATATGTTGGGGGGTAGTAAAAGCCGGGTAGTAAAGGGGGTGTGTCTGTGTCTGTGTCTGCAGGCGGACGAGGCGGAGGCCACCTACCGCACCTGCATAGCGGACGCCACCACCCAGCAGCTGGAGCTGGAGCACACAAAGGTCACCGTCCTGCGGCAGCTGCAGGACGTCATCAAGCAGAGCGACCAGACCCTCCGCTCGGTCAGCACCCGCCCGCCCCGCCTCCCCCCTCGGCGTCCGGCTCGGCGCCGCCCCTTTAACCGGCTCCCGTCCCCCTTTCCAGGCCACCATCTCCTACTATCAGCTCATGCACATGCAGACGGTGGCCCTGCCCGTGCACTACCAGACGCTGTGCGAGAGCAGCAAGCTGTACGACCCCGGCCAGCAGTACGCCGCCCACGTGCGCGACCTGCAGCTGCCCGGGCAGCCCAACGTCCACTACGCGTTCGAGGCCTTCTGCCCCTCCGCCTCCTCAGCACAGTAAGGCCTCCGTCCAGCCTCAGATAAGGTTTTCTAAAAAAAAAAAAGACTTCAGAGTGAGAATCTGGCTCTTTTTACCTTTCCAACAAAGCCAAGCGTGTCATTTTTTCCCCAGACTTTGCACAGAGAAGGGCATTAGCTTCACATTTAGTGAAAAAACAAAGAAAATTGTAATCTACACAACTTGAGTGATTCTGATGGAGGACAGAAATCTAAAGCTATGCGTTGTGTGTGTGTTTTTAGCCATGGTCACAGGCCAAGAAACGACAGCTTCAACACGAGCGACTCGCAGACCAGTCAGACGGAGGGGCCGGCCAGCAGCGTCGATTCGGGCGTCGCCGACTCGGAGGCTCAACGCAAGAGTAAGTCTTGTGTGACCGCCTGCTGCCCGCTGTGGGCCCCGGGCAGGAGAGCTTTGTTCTCTAATTCGGCTTTTTCTGCCTCGTTCCCAGGACAGGGCCACAAGTCGTGGGGGTCGACGGTGAGCGCCGACAGCGTCGGGGGAGACGGGGGTCCGGACTCCCCCACAACCAGCAACAGTGAGTCTGGACACTGATGCGTCCTCCACAGCGGATCCAAACGTCTGATTTAAAAATGACACGTTGCGTCTGCTTTTTCCTGGCCGTAAAGGAGACCTTTTATTTATTTTATTTTTTTCGTGTTTTTTCGATTTCAGGTGACATTTCTAAAATCGCTCGCACATCATCTACTGCGACCATGTCGTCTGACGAGGATCCAGATGAGAAGGACGGAAACGTGGGCTCTTTTGAAACTCCAGGTCAGTGGTCCAGGTATTTCCTCTCTCGGTGGGGACCGCTACCGGTCCCTAAAGCGCCCGTGTTTCCCCGCGCAGACATCAACGGCATGGAGCCGGACGTGGTGGTCTCCACCAGACCTTTCCGGAACATCGGCCTGTCCAAGGCGGCCCAGACGCATCGACTGAGGAAGCTGCGCACCCCCTCCAAGTGCCGCGAATGCGACAGCTACGTTTACTTCCAGGGAGCCGAGTGCGAGGAGGTGAGCTGTCGCTTCTCCACGCCGGGCTTTGTCGCCTCAGCTCGGATCCAGAGGCCGAATCTGAGGGGCCAAAACGGGAAAAAAAAAATCCACATTTTTTTATTCAGAAGTACTCATCATAGTTGTATCAGTCAGATTTCAGCCTTTCTTTCCGGCTTAGTAACAAATATTGTTTGATGATTGGGGTTTTAACAAAAATACAAACTCAGGCGTCTATCAGACTCTCCAATGACTTGGAAAATGTGGAATTAAGGTACTTTAAAAAAACAAATGGATTAAGAACTAATCAGAATATTTTTTTCTGACTGTATCTGTAGTTGAGGCTCTATTCTCACCGCCCTGTTAGTTGCTCAGCGTCTGTATAACAGCATAACAAACTCAAGCTCAGACTCATCTTTCCGTGTCCTTGCCTGAATGGGAAGCTGTTGCGTGTTAGCTCACTCCCTCTGCCCCCCCTCCAGTGTTTCCTGGCCTGTCACAAGCGCTGTCTGGAGACTCTGGCCATCCAGTGCGGCCACAAGAAGCTGCAGGGCCGCCTGCAGCTGTTCGGCCGGGACTTCACTCAGGTGGCCAGCTGCGCCAGCGACGGCATCCCCTTCATCATCACCAAGTGCATCTCCGAGATCGAGAGGCGCGCGCTCAAGATGAAGGTGAGGAGGCGCGGGGCCCTTCGCGTTGTGCCTAAAGCGCAGCGGAGGGCTTGGCTGTGAACCTCTGCCCCCCCCCCCCCCCCTCCCCGCAGGGAATCTACCGAGTCAATGGAGTGAAGACTCGAGTGGAGAAGCTTTGCCAGGCGTTTGAGAACGGCAAGGAGCTGGTGGAGCTGTCCCAGTGTTCCCCGCACGACATCAGCAACGTCCTCAAGCTGTACCTCCGACAGGTAGGGAGCCCTGGTCACCGGTGGCGTCTGCCCCCCCCCCCCCGTGGTCATTAGGATTCCTGAAAGGAGAAACTTATTTGGAGGTTTATCTTACCGCGTTACTTTTTCTTTTGCGTTGGCGATTCATCCTGATTTACCACCAAACGGCTTTTTACCTCTTAAATTTAAAATTTATTGAGCAGGTGTGTATTGGATCTAGTGCACGTTTTAATGCAGTAAAAATGTGGGCAAGTACATTGGGAGTTCTATGAAATAAAATTCCCTTAAATGTAAAATTCAATGTTTGTTTTTTTGTGGTTTGTATGCACAAAGGGAATGTTCTGACAGCATTTTCACCCATTCGGAAAACACATTCATTGTCTTTGATTCAAAACCCTTTACGGTGACTTTAATTATTTAATTTATTTCACCAAGAATTCGAGCTGGCAGATGGTTGCGTAATTTCCATTTTCTGCGGTCGAAAACTACTTTTCTCTGTTTTTATTTGACCAAGTTCAGCCTTTCTAACAGCCCCTCCTGCTTTCCACACCTCCAGCTGCCAGAGCCCATCATGCCCTTCCACCTTTACAACAGGCTGATGGGTTTGGCCAAGGAAAGCCTGCAGAATGAGGCCGAGACCCCCGAGGGGGAGGAGTC
>JABUIW010000023.1:1110105-1159095 GCA_013363375.1 Menidia beryllina
CGGGCCGGACGCGCGTGCCGGTTTTGGGCCCGATCCGCGGAACCGTGCGCGACGAGTTACGCGCCGAAAATCGTGACGGAAGCGGGAGAAGAATAAGCCGCGGAATAAATATGACGAAGAGTAATACGTGGGCCTTGCCGCAGGCGTGGCCCCCCTAACAAGTACGCCGAGCTGTGGGCTGCAGTTCCCCAGGCTGCCTGCAGGTGGAGCTGCAGCCTCCGTAGTGAGCTGAAACCGGGCTCTGAGCGGCGGCTCGGCAGCCAGTGCAGCCGACCTGGGAGGAGCGGGGAGCAGCGGGAGGAGAGGCTGAGAGCCGCCGCCGACGGAGGAAGCACCGCACTGATGAGGGACCCGGTCCGGATAACCGTCTCACGTTCGTCCGTCTGAGCCCAGTGACACGTCCGACAGCGCGCCCCTCGCCCCCCGCAGCGCCGCGGAGGGTCTCTGGATCGGAGGACTTTTGTTTTTTTTCCCTCCGGGAGGCTGAATGGAGGCAGCAGCCGAGGGAGCGGCGGGGCTGTCGGAGGCCGGGGAAGGGAGCCCGCTGTCCGTCGCCGCAGCATCCGATGATGCGGACACGGTCGTGGGGGTCAGCTACGGGATGGACACCGCGGACATGGGTAACTGACCGTACACCTGCGTAACCGTGCAGACATTTCACGGTCATTTATTGTTTTTCCCTCTCACCCACCGCTACCCGCGTCCCGTTTTTTTCTCCCGCTGTGACCAGAAAGTCCCGACTCATCTTTGCTAGCAAGGAGTCGGTAAGCTAGCTGGTAGCTAACTAACGGATGAGGGGAGCAGGTGAAGTTGTGCACGGCCACACACGCAAGACGTGTAACCGTGTGGCGTGTAGTGGACACGTATGTAGGAACTGCCCTGACTCGGGGGAAACAGCCCGAATCACGGAGGCAGCTGACATCCGTGCAGGTATCCGGAGACAAGATGTAGCCGATAAAAGGACCAGTTAGCTGGTCGGTTAATAAAGACCATCAGGGTGTAGCTAATATATCCGATAACCTCTGACTGATTTTCTTACGTGCCTCCGAGCTTTTGGGACCCTTTGTTATCACACGTCAAGCATTAAACACATATTTGTAATATATGTATTTGTTTTGAATTCTTCTCAGGTCATTTGTTGTAGTAAACATAACATTTTTTTCCTTTATAATGGCCATTTGTCACCCTGACATAAGCTGGACAGTTAACCAGGCTTCATGCTCTGTTATGCATCTCTTATTAAGCTTTATGCAGTCACCTCTGTTTATTTGGACATCTTTTATTCTGTTCTGTCTTTACATGATGTTTTCCACACACAGAAAAAGACTAATTGGATGTTGAATTGATGATTTTAACCGGTTGACTTGGAATTTCTTGTCTGGAATCTCCAAGTGGCATATTTTCTTTTAGTATTATTATCAAAATGTTTGCTTTTTTGAGGGGATTTATGCTTAAAAACGAACCATTATCCCCTTTCAAATCGTGCCCATGCCCTGCTCATCACTGTCATGCATATATTCTGCTGTCATCCCTGGGATTTAAATCATATTGATGTAAATGGTAATCCTGTAGAGGGAAGTTTGTGGACTTAATTTACTTACCTGTTTGCTTTGCTGTTGAATTAAGCGAGCTGAACAAGTTTGTTTAGTGACAGATGATGTTGTTATGAATTAAGTTTGATGAAGTCTGTTAATATTTGCTTTATTTATCAACAATAGCACATTGAGAGTTGCCTCCTGTCTGGCCAAGTGTTGGCTGTAAGCATACAGATGTTATTCATACGCTGATAATAAGCGTGGAGTTTGAACAGAAATAGATATGAAATTCCACATGAGCCATGGTTTGTTTGATATTGTGTTGATTTTAAAGCGTGTAGGAGAGCGTGCACCTGTGTGTGTGTGAGTATGTGAGTCTGTGTTCAGCTTCAGAGTCAAACTGCCATCCGTCATGATGCGTTCACTGTTATGTTAACCGTACATCACAGCGTGGGGATTTTCACTGTCACCGGAAAGTGCTGACTTTCTGAGAAACTCAGCGCCTCTCTACTGAACAGGCTCATAAATCAAGATGACAAATTGGTTTGTTACCGTTACCGTGTCAGGCGGTGGGGGACAGAACACCAGGTACCTTTGGCTGCTTGTGGTTCCTTTTTCTACAGCCCCTGTTGGCCCGTTTGCCTCGATAAACTCGGGTAATTTCACTCGGGTGAGCCGCTCAGTTTGTGTTTTATCACATGTGCTGGGAAAGACGTGGATGAATTGTGCCAAGCATACATTACTGAGTGGCGTTTTTTTTCCTTTGAATTTTATTTGATGGAAGGCAAAAGTGTGGTACGGTTCAGCTTTGATTAGAACGGTTAACCTTGTGTTTCTTTTTGGTGCTGTAGAGGACTTAAGTCTCTTAGGAAAACTTCTGCATAGATGATGGTCATTTCTGCTCTTTTCTTCTCAACATGGAGTCTCAGTTGCATTCCTGCTAAAACAACATGTAACAGGACGACTTGTATGAGCTCTGCTCAGCTCCTGGAAAGGTTTTCTTTTTATATATACTTGTTTAGAGTATTGATCTCCATATCAATCATGATCTTTATCTAATCTCTGTATCTTTGGCAGGGCATCTGCTTCGGCTTAGAATGAGATAAAGTACGAGGAGTTGTGAAGGGGGGAAAAATTGATTCTGACATTTAAAGCAGTGATGTAATGGTGAAGAGCTCAGTGGTGCACGTAGTCGGTGTCGAAGAGCAATGAAGGTTTAATCGCTAAATGTTTGAATATTATTATATTATTATTCAGTGGAAACGTATCCGCTCCGTTGACTGTTTTCTGTGAAAAAGCTTTTTTAACATTGCTATCCGGTTTAAACGTAGATTCTCTGAACCTGTGAACGATGATCGGGAATGCAGCCGACTCGTTTCACTGTCAGTCTGTGCGCCCTTTCATTCGCTGAGGAAGAGTGCCAAAGGCAGACGACTCCTGTTGGAAATGTCCTGGTGAATAAGGCTGAACGGCAGCGGGTCCGGCTTTAGATTTCCCCAGAAGAGGTCTGAGCTCAGTGTGAGCGTTTGGTTCGCGTCAGATCCTGTGAACGCGTGTGGGTGTCACAGCTGGCTGAGCATTCGTGCCCTCTTGTAATTTGTCCCTATTGTCTGGAGCCATCATGACAGCATTAATCTCACTTATCCCCCCCCCCCCCCTCCCCCCCCCCCCCCCACCCAACCCCCCCCACACTCAGCTTTTCACTGCTCTCCTCTTCTGGCACAAGCTGTCAGAACTGCTGATGGAAGCACAAAGGGCAGGCCGCCTCCTGTGGAATCCACCATCCATCTGCCTCTTCCCTTTTCCCTCAGACCTTCAGTCTGTGTCCCCCCCCACACAAATACACACACACACATGCCCACGCCGCAGCATCTCCTACGTTTGAGTCCATGTGGGCCCCCCCAGCCCCTGCCTGTAATGTCAGGAGCCCTGACGTGCCAGGATGACGCGTTTTTACGTCCTGCCCGACCGAGGGGCTGTAAGAGGCTGGAGAAATAAAGCTAAGGCCTGCTCTTTTCAGTTTAAAGAGCCGCGTGCCCACGGTGAAGATGGCGTTTATTTTAAGCTGCACCTGGAGCAGAAGAGCAGCCGCAGAGAAGCACAAAGCCCCAGCCGTTTCTATGCCTCCCACACAGAATTAGTATCATTTTCTGGCAATAAAGGCAAAGAGGAGCGCCCGTCAGGCTCGGCGCTTCGGTCTTAACTCAGACAGAGGATTTTGAGTAAAATCTAGTCAAATTGAAACATCATCATCCCAAATTTTCCCTGTATTCTCATACCAATTTCATGAGTACCAAACGTATGTAATAGAGCTAAGATGGATATTTTATTCATCGATATTAGACTTGAACTGAGACTTTCTGGATCACGCTTTAAAGTCCTTTTGAAAAGCACCGACTCCAGCTATTTGAGTATGAAAATCCTCCGTTTGTCTTCACATTTAACCAGAATTTGCGGCAGCATTTCACATTTCGGGCAGCCTCATGGAGCTGTCATATTTATTTTTTAGCTCAAAGACCAAACGCGCCACCGGCAATCTCTGAACGTCCGGACGAATCAGCGACAGACCTTTATCCTCAGATTGTGCGTGGATTTTTGAATAAATCTGCAGACGGTTTGCAGCGTTGGCCTTCTCCAAGCGAGCGGCTCCCACAGGGTCGCAGAGTGGAGGAGGGAGATGCTCCGGGGGTTCATGTAAGTTTAATGGGATCTGAGCAGTGGGAGAATACATTCATTCATTAAACAGTGCAGTCCTAGTTGGCAGATTTAGCCGGCGTTCCTCCCACCTCACGAGATGGTGCGTTCGCTGTGCGGTCGGAGAACAGAGCTGGGCGGCGTCCGTGGGCTCCGGGTCCCACACCGAGCCGATTGGCTGCGCTTTCAGGACCCACCAGTCTCATTTGCCTCTCGGGGGGAAAATGCACTTAACTTTTTGACCTGTGTTATCGAGGCACTTTGTATCCACTGGAGTGACACTCATTTCATTTATTGAATTGGCATATTGACAAGGAAGCAGCTCTGGGCCCGGCTGGCGTTGAGGCTAACAGGGACTCTCCTTTTCGCCGATGCTTTGAGGGAATGCGAGAACAAAAAAAAAGAAGACGGCAGATATGAAAAGTTGATGTTTTAGTTTCACTCTTTTGTTTTTACACACTTGCCCTGAAAGTGGGTCATCGTCAACAGTTATTTGTTCACGAGGCCTTCCTTCATGTTTACATCGTAATAGGTGTTAAACAACAACTGTTCTCTTCATGAAATGCCTCATCGGTTAAATACTGTGTTTGCTTTTTTGCTGTTTTGCCCCATAAACGATCTACTGACCACCATCTGGCCCAAAACTGACCAGAAATGGTGGTTTTAGCTGCTGTCATCCATGCTGCTGAGACCTCAGCGTCTCAGATGTAAGATCTGTCTGCCGGCAGATGGTAATGTGATCTCCCTCAGAGTTTTTCTGGCCCACGGGTAAAAACGGACTGCGTGCGGTCGCTCTCTGAAGACGCCGTGGGGAAACGAGCGGGTTCCTCTCTGCTGAGTGACCACCAGCCGAGTGGTTACGGATCCTCCACGATGCTTTTTCATGTAGATGACAGCCGGCCGAAGTGCTCTGTGATGTAGAGGTCTGAAGTGAGCGGCTGAAGAGGACAGGTGGGACATCTGCATTAAGTGAGCCAAGTGTGCGCCTAGCTGCTTGTGAGTCATTCGTCTCCCAGTGTCGTCAATGCGGACGCGTCTAATATAAGAGCCGTGAAGGGGAAATGGGTTTTTTATTATAAACTGATGGGAAATGTCATTAAAAGGTGTTTGTGTAGACTTCTCTGCCCAGAACAGGATTCTTGCGTTGACCTGGATTGTCGTGTAACTTTATCCCCTCTCTCTGGAGAAGGTGCTTCTCTCAGCAGCAGCAGTGAAGGCTGACCAGCACCCGGTGGTCAGTTTTTCCTAAGCCTCCACCTGAAGGACCTCTTTCTACTGAGAGCTTTGACCGTCCTTTTAGGATCACCAAGCTCAGTTCTGACCTTTGACCTCAAACGTTGTCCTTTTTCTCTTCTAATTACTGAGCGCGTTTCAGCAGATATGGCCAACCTTTATGTCCTATTTTCGCTGACTGTTGTCGTCAGTGTATCGACCTGCTCTGTGGACTGGCCTCACATTCCCACAAACACTCAGGAGACGCTGCTCTATTGACGTTTGGGGGTGTCCTCGCATGTGTCGCTGTGATGCGATCACACCTGCCGCTCGGCCCCTCCGAGCTGCTCTCTCTCTCCCATTCGAGTCAGGGCAGCTCTCTCAGCATCCCCTCTCCTTGAATTTCCATTTCAAAGCCCACTGAGCATTCAGGTTCCTCCGTGGAAAAAATGACATTGCCGTACTGTCCCAGTAGTTGAGGCCACAGCGTCAGGCTCTGATCTGTCCATCAGAGGACCTCTGGAGCAAAGGCAGACACCAGCCGGAGTCACCAACTAACTGTCACGTGAATCTCAAATCATTTGGGTTATTTTTTAATCCTTAGCATCTAACATCTAACATCATTTTTAGTCTATCTGTCAACAGATCAGAGCGGAGCGGGCAAAGCAGAAAACACAAAAAATAACAGCTGTTCGGTTTTTATGGCCTCTAATGTGCCTTCTGCCTCTTTTTTTTTTAGATTTTGTTGGCTCTAGTGGTCTCTAATGACAGTAGCTTGACAGGAAAGGGGGCAGAGATAGAGAAGGGCTGGAATCGAACCCAGGCCGCCCTTGCCTTCTGCCTCTTGAACATATTTCTTTGGTTTAAATCTGTGTGCTTTGTCCCATCCAGACTGACTTGTCACTCGGTTAGTGCACGATGCCAATAAATTCCTGTTGCATGCAGAGCAACATTAAACACCTGACAGCGGCGCCTTTTTATTTTGAAGTCATGTCAATTATATATGCTAAGTTTAATTTTGTATGTATCAAAATCCAGTCCAGTAGAATAACTAATGCGAACATATATTTTCACATTTATGCTTAAATAATACTCCAACAATACTCTCTTTATCTGTAGCCAGGTGGATAATTTGGCTTTTGAAAGTTTTAGAGATATTAAACTTATTGAAAAATAAGCGCTTAAATTTAGATTTTCAACTTTTCCATACAAGAAATTTATGGTCCGATGTCTCACTGAGCTCCAGAAAGAGTCGCATAAATATGTAGGAAGTGGCCTTTGTGGCCTGTCTGAGTTCCTTAGGAATGTCTAAGGAAGACGTTATATGTTGTGGAGAGAAGTTCTCCCTAATTTCATGTCACACCCAAACAGACAGAATGAAGCTCTGTGGGCAGAAAAACCCCCGTCACCACATCCTGAGAGGATCTGGGTGTCTGTGCTGTAGGATGTGAGTAGCTTACATGCTGGCAGTGCGTGCCGCCCGAGTGCACCTCGGTGTGTTTACACGCAGAACTCTGGATAGGCTGGATTTGACTCCCCCCTGAGTGCTTTAATTGCTAAGAACATTTAAAGCCTTTGTAGCACCGGGGAGTTGATTACTGCTTAATGTGTTGCTCTCCTAATAGCTGATTGAAAAGGAAAGGTTGTTTTTTAGAGAAATGACTGACATGCTTTGATGCAAACACAGGGCATTGACTGTTGGGGGATACTAATAATGTTAATTGGCCTTATTGTTAACATTGTGTTGGCCATGTACTGTAATTATATGTCATTTGTAGAGGAAATTGTACAGAAATAATCCCAATTTGTTAAAAAAAAAAGTTTGCACAGACTAAATAAACACCTTAGAACGATACTCGAAAAGACTCATAGCAGCACAGTGTATTCAGATGTAACCAATTTCTGCCTTTACTCTTTCCACCGGCCGGCTCGGGCCGGAGGAAAGACACGACGAGGAGCAGCCAGCTAACTGCTGCGGTCATGGAAAAACACACAGTCTGCTGGTCACTGAGTTCAAGGGATCAGGCATGGCGCTGCTTGTTGACTCGGTTTAGGATCAGTTTGCCATCTCTTCTCTAGAAGTGAATGTTTCGAAGTGGATGTTTCTCACAGCTTTGCTCGCCGCTCCTTTTGAAGCGGAGACTCGTGGCTTTCTGCTCACAGCTGGCGAGGTCGGGCCCCGTTTGAAGCATTAATAAAATGATGTTTTGTTATAGCTTGGGAAAATTAACCTCCGATCGATAGCAGCATCACTTAGATGCTGCCAAGATAAGCAGTGATCTCAGAGACGCTCGCTCAGCTCGTGTTCAGGCAGCTCCGGTATCGACTGTCTGTGTCAGCCGGAGCTGCTGGGGTGTAAAAACACGCCTTCAGCAGCGAGAAGTGAACTAAAGGGATAGTTTTGCATTTAAATAATGAGAAAAGTTGATGCTCCTTAATGTTATTTATTTTTTGCTGATCTCATTCATTTTCCAGGCTGTTTTTAGCTGTTTTTACTCTCCTGTGAGGGGATGCAGCAGTTTGCTTCATTACAATAGAAATGTGCCTCATGAGCATTTTAGCCTAAAAAATCCTGTTTATGGGCACAGAATCATGGATCATTTAACTCATCATTGGCTCCATGTATTGCGTCGTCTGCTCGCATAACACCTAAAAAATGGAAGATTGTGGTTGTAGTTGTGGGTATTGTGGGGCTCCAGTCATTGAGTGTGTTTTGGCACGACGTCATCCTCCTGGTTGAACCTCCCTAACTTCCAGTCACAGTCAGAGTCCTGTTTTTCCCAGAAACCCTCAGATGACTGCTGATTTCGGGCGATGGAGAGGTGAGGAAATCATCACCTCATTTTGAACGCAGATGATATAAAGGAGATTGTTTAGGAGGACTTGGAGCCCCTGGAAGAACGCCACACATAAAAAAAAACATTATGAACATCACTATGCAACATGGAAATCAAATAAGGATGAGTGTTCAGTCAGAGGCTTCCTCAGCTTCACCGAAGCAAAGACAGTTAGACTGTCTTTCCTAACCCATTCCTATTTTTTGTGATTATGAATTATTATTCAGTTGGGGTCATATCAGGTCTGGTTAAGCCGGGGGCACAGAGGCCACTGGTCAGAGGAATAATAGCCGAAGGCTGCAGGACCTAAGTCCCGCTTTGCTTTTGAGTGCGTTCCCAGCCGAGCCGTGACACTCATCATTTAGGTTGTCACATGGTTGTTTGAGTCGAGCGCCGCAGCCTGCGTGCAAACGCACGTCAGAGGACCGCTGTGCGGCGTTGCCCCCGTCAGCAACACCACCAGCGGACATGGGGAAGGCAGCATCTGTGTTGATTCCAGGCACACGTGCCTTAGTTTAAAAAAAAAAAAAAAAGCTGGTTGACCTCAATTCAGGGCACCATGGAAACAAGAGGAAGGGGAAGTGTTCATGTGAGAGAATATGAACACCATTCCAGGACACGGAAAGGATTCTGGGTTTCATTTCAACGTTTGATTTGAAGAGCGCCACAAATTTGGGCTTTTAATGATGAAGACGTGGTGCAGATAGAGGAAAGCAGAGCGTCAGGCCCCGCTTTGGAGGTTTATATGGAGTCCTGCACCATCCTGCGCACTGTAAAACAAGCTGGGACAAGAACCTGCTCCTCAGGCTTTCACGTCCTCCATCTTCTTATTAGGTGGTTTTCGAAGCGTCTCGAGCTGCGCCGAACACGCCAGAGCTGGACACCGACCGCTCCTGGATTGTCCCCTAAGGTCGGACCGCTCCGACACGCTGCCGAATTGCTCGCGTGCTCCGGAAAAAGTGGGCAAAGCGTGCCTTGAGGTCAATAATGTGACTGCATTAAGCAAATAAAGCAGCTCTGAAGTGTGTGAGGGGACCACAGGAGCAGGTGGAGGGTGGGCACGCATGAGCGTATCCATGAGTCACACACTGGGCTCGGGAGAGCAGACAAGCCGGAGTCTGGCTTCGCCTTGGCTGGCCGTCACCAGCTGGTAATGGACCACTCCCCCAGGGGCCGCGGGAGTGGGCTGTAAAGCAGCACACAGCGGTAACAGGCTCCGTAACAGACTGGGCGAGCAGCTATTTATTTGGAGGGGTGCGTTTGTTGGTCTGTTCCCTGGAGAGGCGTAGAACCTCCTGCAGCATAATGCTGAAGTGGGACCAGTGTTTGCAGCAGCTCCTTGTTCTCCACACACATAAATAAAGGGGTACCCTCATAAATAGAGGGGAAATGATGAATCTCTGCTATGCAATAAAAGGGCATTCTCTGTTTCTTCTCCGTTGATTGTAAAGTTCTCTCAGTCTTTTTGTGTTTCCTAGGATCTGTAACTATACAAGTCAAGAATGGCACTGATAGCCCCTGGGTGTTATGCTTTTAATGCTTGCTCTAACAATTAACATGCTTGTAATAACACTGTAATGACTTCTCGGCATGGCATTGACGTCAGTTAAATGGCTTCAGATGTTATTGTAATTCAGCCCCCCCATAATTACACACTTATTTCTAATAAACTGCTCTAAGGAAGTAGATGATCGCACGGGATGCATTTCAGTTCAGACTGGGGACTGTGAAGTGGACTTACAGCTCAGAAAGCTCCATGAGTCCCCCAGTGTCTGGCGGCTGCTTGTCAGGATGCGGTTTTGTAGTCACAACACAGTCATGATGCTTCAAAGAATTAGTTTGTCTGCATGCTGACACAATTTTGGGCCTTAAACAGGTGCAGTGTTGTGCAAATAAGTAGGAGAAGGGTACTGTGAAATTACAGGGTGACATGTGGGAGAAGAACAACACCGAACCTGACGTGTCATGCATGCATGCACTTGCACAAACGCAGGGTGAGCAGGAGCACCTTTAATTATCTGCATTGCAAACATTCTTTCATTGGCATTTTTCCACATTCCTCTCTCACTCCTAAATGTTGTTCTTGCCTCCCGCTTGCTGGGAGCTCCGCTGGCCTGCTTTGGTTAGTTTGGCCCCATGCGAATATGTGCATGACAGAGAGAGGGAGCGATAGGGAGGGCAGGAGGAGGAGGAGGAGGGCGGTGGGGGGGGGCAAACTGCCAGCGCAGCCGCTCAGTCACATGTGCGTCCACGAGGAGCCGGCGGACAGGCGCACTGAGAAATAGAGGCTGGCTATAAACTCAAAGGCAAAGACAGAGTCCGGCTACACGTTAGACAGCTCCTCGTTAAGGCTGTCTGAGGCCGGAGGGCTCTGAGGTGAGGAGGACGCTTCTAAAGAGGAACCGTGGAAGGACTCCTGCAGTCACTCCTCGGCATGCTGGGAATTGTGGCACCAGTGATGCACGCCCTGAGCTGCTGAATCCTCACGACTGCTGACACACAAACGCACCGCCGGGCTGGGCCTGATGGTCAACTGACTTCTTTTTTTTTTTAATTCTCTCACTAAACCCCATTTTCAATTTAAATGACAAAGTCGTGACTATTGAAAGACCAGATCCCGGTGCAAAACAGACCATTTTTCTTTCGTTAGCTGTGATCAAACTTGCTCCGAACAGGGCTGTCAGTGTCCAAAGCCCTGTAAGTCTATAGGAGGTGACAGGCCGGCCCCTGACCCCGGGGCGGCGCCGTGGGTCTCCGGAGGCGGGCAGCGCCTGATAAAGTCATGCATCTTGTTGTTTTCTCTGTACTCCGCCGCAGGATTCTGCCTGCCACTGCAAAAACAAGCTCCTCTTGGTCAAATCGTCCTGCATGCTGGACCACAACCCTCCCAGCGGTTTGCTCAGAGGTCCTTAGGGACGCTGTGCTGGCAGCGCAGCCTTCAAACCACCTGTTTCCCCTTTGTTTTGCAGCTGAATGAGCTTTTTTTGATGCACATTCCTGCTCGTGGCATCACGTCGGTGGCAAAACACCAATTTAATGTTTTATTTTAAAGCTGTAATTCTATCTGGGGACCCAGTAGATCAGTCCTGTGGTTCTCCTCCACAGCCAGACTGTGTAGCCGCCGCTCCTCAGTCCACGCCGTGGGCGGCCGAGCGCGATTGTGCTTTAGACGGAAAACAGACAGGGCTGATTGATTCCGTCCTCTGTCTGAAGCCGTCTCTCACCTCCCTCAGCTGCCTCTTCCCACTCTTTCATTTGCTCATTTTTGCATTCCCCTCTTGCCTGCCTTCTTCACTCTTCTCCACACTATTATGCAGAGTGGTATGTGTCTATAATTACGCATCCATTTCAGGCCTCTGATTGCCTTTCCCTACAGCCCACATCCTGTTATTAACCAGACGATCATGACAGAGACGACCCCAGTGACTGAACCTGCTTTTAGATATATAGCTATACATTTAATAGAGCACTGAACTTGAACTGTAATCCAATGATAAGGTTAAAAGAGTGAAGCTCTGAGTGAAAACAACAGCTGCTGATCTCCACAGCCGTTTATGCTGCGATCGTCTTCAAAGGGCTGCTCTGCAGTCCGTCACTGTGGATCAGAGATCTTTTGCTTTGGCCAAAACATGGCCCGGCCCAGCCGTCAGCCAGATTTCCATCACGGCTATGACTTAACGCTGCGCCGCCGGCGTGGCAGAAACAAAAACACGGAGACGCGCACGGGGGCTCAGAGGCCGACAAGGTGCCCTTGCAGCTGAGCTCTGTTTTTCCTGCAGACTCCCTGTGAGCCCCCCCCGCTCGTGCTCGCCGCTCTCATTACATAATCAGGCTGCCTCCTCCATCCTCTGGGACTCATCTTTGTCACGGAGCTCCGGCGGGGCTGAGTAATGGACCGTCTTGTCACACGTCCACTGACGCAGGCCTTTCTCTCTCTCTCCTTTTTTGTTCTCTCTCTCTCTTTCAGATGCCGCTAAGAAAGCCTTCATCACAGAGGTGAGCCCCAGTCCGTCCCTGTGATCCCTCTGCCCCCGCCAGCATCCTTTCAGCTCCTTTTTGATCTCCCACGTCCATGTCTGCTTCATCTAAGTGAAAACGCTGTTAATGTCTCCTCTGAGGATATCGCTCTGATGTTCCGATTGGCTAATCACCTGGATGCCGTGCTCTTATTCAGCAAGCCAGTAACACCAGGCTGTCGGGGCTGTTTTCCTATCCTTTACTGATGTTAATCCTCCTAATTTGAGAAATCCCATTTATCTGGCACTCCAGAGTCAGTGTGTACATACATACAGTGCGTTAGAGCAACCGCTCAAAACTACTGTTCGCTTCGTTTAATTAGGGGCTGCCGAGCATTTAATTCCAGTTAAATGCCTATTCAGACCACACACTCCACTCAGATCTCTTACTGAACCAGATGTATTTACGCTGCATGAGACCTCACACTTCCCATTCAGCTTTTAGTAATAAGTCTGATTAAATTATTAACTCAGGACTCGAACCCCGTGTTGTGCACCTGCTCTGCTCTGTCCAGTCTCAGTTGTTGGTGCTATACCTCTCATTGGTCTTTAAAATGTCATTTTACTCATGTTAAATCGATTCGTCTGTCCCTCTCCCTTGTGCCAGATGCCCTCTTCCTCAGGCCAGCCAGGTCAGGGGAAAAAAATCGGCCACAGAGGCGTGGATGCATCAGGAGAAACCACATATAAAAAGGTGCCCGCCGTGGACTTGGACGAACTGTCTGGCTCTAAAGGCACCGCTTTGTGATATGTAATGCTTCTCCTCCCTCTCCTCCCTGCAGACCACATCATCAGCCTTGAAAGGTGCCATCCAGCTGGGGATCGGTTACACGGTGGGGAACCTGAGCTCCAAGCCTGAGAGAGACGTGTTGATGCAGGATTTCTATGTGGTGGAGAGCATCTTCTTCCCCAGGTCGGTGCTCCCAACATCCGCCCTGGCAATTACGCCATTAGGACCTTTCTGTGCCGGTGAGAGTCATTTGGATTGCTCTTTTTTTAAATCAGCCTACTCTGTTTTTGTTCCACTCTCCAGTGAAGGGAGCAACCTCACTCCGGCCCATCATTTCCCAGACTTCCGCTTTAAAACATACGCTCCCGTGGCCTTCCGCTATTTCAGAGAACTCTTCGGCATCCGGCCGGACGACTACCTGGTAAGATTTCCTCTTGCAGGTTCCTTTGTGAAAAAAACACTGTCAGATTAGAACCTGATAGCCTGGACTGGCAAGCTGTTAGAGGAATAGAATCACTGAGGGATGAGCTGTGGAGAGGGGGAGAGAGCGTGTTTCTCTCCATTAGGGTGGAGAGCCTTAAGGCCACATGACTCACGGCCCTGCCCTTAAATCACCTCACTGCATATATACATTAATTGCTGCGTAAAGGTTTAGACATTCTCCACATTGTCTGCAACGCTTTGGTACTTTTCTTTGTTTTCTCTCCCGTTTCGTCTCGACAAGCCGTCCGACACGGTTTTCTTCTTTACTCTGATCTCATCCCACTTTGCTGTGGGTAATTTGCTGTGAAGAGCTGATTGATAAGCCATGGATCTCTGTGCATTCGTGCCTAATTTGGCCATGTCTTGCATCGGTCAGCGTGTAACTGGGTTCGATGCACACAGGCCGCGGAGCAGGCTCAGGTTTCTGCTCTCTCCAGAGGTGCTGCAGCCGGTGTCGGTTTACATGTGTAGTAGCGGGGCTGCTGAAATGGCAGGAGTGTTGTTTTTACACCTTTCTACATTTGATTAGTCGACCCTTTTAAAGAGCTTTCTATAGAGAGGCCTTTGGAAACAGCACCTGGATCTGAGCTGCATTGTTCTCTTTGAGTCACATACATGTTTGCTTTTTGGGAGAAAAATAAGTCTTTGTACCCCAGAATTGATGAAACAAGGTCTGATTTTGACTATTTTGTTCTCTTTTGTGAAACACCAGCCTGTTTCACCACTTTCAATGAACGATGCTGCTTTGGTTTTAGCACAGCAGCTAAATTTCTTTGACTTTACGTTTATTTTTCTGGAAACTGTGAGCTTTGAAAACTATTCACTGATTATGAAAAGAACAGGGCCCATAAAAAAGAGTGTCGTTTGTTTATTCGCGCCTGTAGAAACACTTTAGGTTCTGGAGGAGGAGAAAAAGAGGGTCCTGTTTGGCTTTTATGTGCCATTCTGAACATTTTCCCTGCTGCCTCTGAGGCTGTGTTGTCATTTAAAGATAAAGGTGCGGAGCTAAACTCTTTTGAGAAAAGTCTTTATAAAGGGAGTTTAAGGAGCAGTGATATTTGCTTCAAGAAATCTAGAATTAAAAGCACTTTAGTCTTTATTATTCTGCTTCTTCTCATTATTTCCACTTGTCATTATTGAAGACATACCCGCCAATTGCTGGAACTCTTAGAAAAAATAACCGTACAGTTGGAGAAGCCAAACTATTACTTGTTGTGTGTGAGTGTTTTTCTGCTCATCTTTTTTTCTGCTCCTCTCCTTGTGAACCTGCAGTACTCCCTATGTAACGAGCCCCTGATCGAGCTGTCCAACCCCGGGGCGAGCGGCTCCGTCTTCTACCTAACGAAGGACGACGAGTTCATCATCAAGACGGTGATGCACAAGGAGGCTGAGTTCTTACAGAAGCTGCTGCCCGGATACTACATGGTGAGCAGGGGCGGGAGAGGCTCTGTGACAGTGTGTCTGCATTGTGAATGACTTCCAGAGGTTCCTCTTAACAGCAGACGCCGTCATAGATTTATGTTGGGGTTAAGGTAACCTGCCCTTCACACTTTTAGGATTCTGCTGTGCATCCCTTTGGCCTACAGATTAGTGGGGAGTTGATACATTTAGCTGATCTCTGCAGGTGTTTGAATAAGCATGAGTGGACCACTGTGCATGGAAACCGGACTCTCATTTAAAGGCCGACCTTTCCCGATGTTTTGGTTTGGATCTCAGGTTTATGTAAGAACCTGGAAAGCCCTTTACCATGTGCGACAACCCTTCAAGGAAAGCAGACACAGTCTCTTTTCATCCCTGACTGACACCTCGGGCCATGCGGTTTCATAAGAGACAGGGTGTTTTTTTCTTTTTTTTTTTTTCTTCCTGTAGCCGGATGTTTCTGCATTTAAGCCAAACAGAGCGTGACTTTCACCATCATTAGCACCCCCCCCCCCCCCTCTGCAGTCTGCTTCCCAGTTCTGAATGAAGCCAACCAGGAAGGGCTCCATGTATGTCCATGTTCATGCTCCGACCTCTGGGGTTCACGGCCCCGCGGCGCCATTTTTATTCATGGTGGTGAAGCCACAGCGAGAACGGCTGCCTGGAGTTAGATTTGAGAGCGAAGCTCCTCCAATGGAAAAGGGAGTCAAGCACATGCTGACAGCAGCGCTGAGCGTTTGAAAGTCGATGAAAACGGAACCCCAGCGTGTCTGAGGGTAGTCAACAGAAACATTAAAAACCCTCCGTGCGCAGAGAAACCGAACCTCCGGTTAATCATTTGCGGGGAGTGAAAGACTCGTGACCTTTTCATTGCCCCTGGTTGTTACCTGAGGCACTTAAGCAGCCAGAGCTGGTAGAAGCGGGCGGTTTAATGAGAGCTCAGGTATTGGGGCTCACGCAGAGAGGGCCGTGGCCTGAGGCGGGAGCCGTCCACGTCCGCAGCAGTATTTCCACGCTGCGCTACACTCGCCGCCGTTAGCGCCCGGCACGGCACGTGGGCCGTCACTGGTGGAGCTCGGCAGGCCGTCCGCAGCAGGCTGGCTCCGGGCAGCTTGCCGATCGCGGTGATGTAACCGACTCCCCGCTGCCACTCCTCTCCCTGCTTTGTATTCGTCCTCCGTCTACACGCCCCCCCTTCCACGACAAAAAGCCTCCTCGCCCTCCTTGCTGTGACTAATTCTTTTCCTTGGTCTGTCGCTCCGTCCTCGTGTTTAATCCATCCTCTTTCCTGCCTTTTTTTTTTTTTTCCCTCACATTTTCTCTCCTCCCTCCCCTCCTCCTCCACACGTGTCTGTGCTGCTGGCTCGTCACTGCTCTGCCCTCCTAACGTCGACATAAGGGTCGCGTGTGGTTGAGGGCAGAGGAAGCCTTTTCCCTCTGTCTTCTGATGGCACAGCGAAGGTCATCCGGCAAATGTCAAGCCTTCCTCAACAAAACCTCCATATTCATAAGTTATTTCTTTGTCTGCAACGCTTTCCTTCTCCTCTTTAATTTTTACTCCTGAATTTTCTAGATTGTCACTCTACGCTTTCACGCTCTGCTCTCATTTCGCTAATGGAACCGGGCTGGCCCGGTTCCCAAGGTCAAAGCAGGTTTTTCCCCGAGCACCCAGCCCGACTAACCTCATTTATTTGGATTGACTTCTGAAATATTCAGCACAGATTGGAGACAGAAGAGGAGAGTCCTGTAAGGAGGATGGGTGGAACCAGAGGCTAAGATAACAAACAGATCACACTCAGAGCAGAAATGCTCTGCAGATGTGGTTTTTGTTTTTTCTCTGGTTCTTAAATTAATTTTGTTGTTCTTTTTTATGTTTTGATGGAAAAACCCATTTAAACACATTAACTGTAGCAAGTTTCGTCAATTATAACCAAAAATGTATCTCCCCTTACATTCGATTTTTTGGGATCTCTCCCAGACAGACTTAGAACTGGAGTCAAGAAAGCGACCAAATCATTCCTGTGACTCACGACCTGCACGACTCCCCCACAACCTTTACTGCTGTAAGCCTTTTGAAGGGAGCGTATCACATCAGTCCCGCTGCACATCATATTAGAATCGGTGGGATTCTTCATCACCGACGTCTCAAAGCTCGTCTGACAGAAATATTCAGATCCAGCAACGCGATGTTTCCACGACGCAGCTTCATCACATGTGACATTTAATAAACTTTAACTTCAAATGCCAGCTCCGAAGTAAAGGCGTCCCATTGTGACATTTGCCTGCCACCTCCTCCTCCTGCATCCACGTCCCAGTGCCAGATAAGGCTTGACTTGTGTTTGCTCAGTTGTGTAATTCATCATGATTAGATCAGGGGGTCGATGTTTAACTGCTGCCAGACACTGATGTTTCTGTTTTGTTTCTGATTAAACCATGGATTGCATGTACCACCTCTCCTGTAGCTCAGAAGCTTTAAGGTCTATTTGAGTTGATTCTCTCTGACGGCCCAGGTTGCATTTGATTCCGTATCGTCTTTGCACAAACATCTACTCCGACATGTGACCCTCTGCCATCTCCCGTCTCCTCTCCTCCAGAATTTGAATCAGAACCCGCGCACGCTGCTGCCCAAGTTCTTCGGCCTCTACTGCGTCCAGTCGGGTGGGAAGAACATCCGCGTGGTGGTGATGAACAACGTCCTGCCCCGCGTGGTCCGCATGCACCTCAAGTACGACCTGAAGGGCTCCACCTACAAGAGGCGGGCGTCCAAAAAGGAGAGGGAGAAGGCCAGGCCCACCTTCAAAGACCTGGACTTCATGCAGGACGTTCCGGACGGACTGATGCTGGACCAGGACACCTACAACGCTTTGGTGAAGACTCTACAGAGAGACTGCCTGGTGAGCCTCTGCTTTCCCGTGAGATCGTTGAGCTGGCGGTGGGACAGAGGGGGCCTCAGGTTTGCACCTTAACATCTGTCCACATGTGGCCTGCGCTCAGGTGCTGGAGAGCTTCAAGATCATGGACTACAGCCTGCTGCTGGGGGTCCACAACATGGACCAGGCGGAGCGGGAGAGGCAGAGCGAAGGCTCCCAGGGCGACAGTGACGAGAAGAGACCCGTGGCCCAGCAGAAGGCTTTATACTCCACCGCCATGGAGTCCATCCAGGGGGGCGCCGCCTGCGGAGGCTCCATCGACACCGACGACACGTGAGTTCACCTCAGCAGAAAAAGGAGGAAGTTACAATAGTGTGCAATAACGGAGAGCTCAAATAAATATTCATAATTTTTGGGGACTTTTTATCCATTAGAACTCATTGGTTGTTTGTTGTCACCTGCCATTTACAGACAATCTAACTTTAAAAGGTCAACGGTTGTTTTTGGCCATTCATGACAAAGCAGTGACAATTTTCTAAAGTAGACACAGCAGATCAAACGTTCTGTTTATTGTTCTCCTCCTGTTCTGTGAGCAGTTTTGTGTCCGGGCTCAGAAAAGCAGCAGAATTGTGAACTGGACACAGATCTGGCAGCATGGCAGGACATGAAAGGGATAAAAAAACAAAAAAACATCTAGTTATCTGTATTCAACGCAGCTGAAAGAAATAATCACTTCCTCACTAATGAGCTGGATCCTCTTTAAGTCAGGAATTTAAAAAGTTTTTCTTTCATCGTTGTAGAAAATCAAAGAGCACTGAGCATCAGCTCCTCCGTTCAGGGAAACACTGTGTAACCGTGGGATTGTTGCTTTTTTCGACACGAGTGACTTAAGAATTAGATCAAGAATTAAGATGTTTGCCGAAGAATAATCTGCAAAAGGTAGCAGGACAGATCTATAAATCCACAGGACACATCTGTAGGCATCTAAACCAGGAGAGAAAACAGGCAGAAATATCAGACTAAAAAATGACAGATTGATTGGTTATTTGGTATTATTAAGAGAGGACGATTTTTGCACAACGGCTTTAACTCTGCTCCGCCTCTCCTCCAGGATGGGCGGCATTCCAGCTGTCAACGGGAGAGGAGAAAGGCTTCTTCTCTACATTGGAATCATTGACATCCTGCAGTCCTACAGGTGATAATCAGTCAGTCTGATGGTGACGGGTACATCGTGCTCCTTTCTGCTGCAGCAGACCCGGGTTTTTTGGAGTGTTTTTCTTTTATCTCGGACTCATTCCCTTTAGACTGCCCGTTCACCACACACAGCCATATGAGTGTGTCATAGCTCTTTAACATACTGAAACTGTCCTTGTTTCTACAGGCTAATCAAGAAGCTGGAGCACACGTGGAAGGCCCTGGTTCACGACGGGGTGGGTTTTCTAGCTATTTGCATGTAACGCTGCAGGTGTAGAGCCTCTGTGTGAACTATCACCTGTGTGGAGCACATGTCCCTGCCCTCAGAATAAGCCAGTTGGTCTATTGAGACACATTAATAAGCCTGTGTTGGTGCTTTTTGGGAGCTATTGATTACTTAAATGTTCATTCTGCTCTCATAAACAGTGTGATTTTTTTATAGAGGAAATATTTTAATGTATTTTCGCAGTCCATGAGAGTTAATCCTCTTTATTTTTCATATGTGTAATCTCAATCCGAGTTTTCCTGAAAATAAGTCAATTTATTGAACGTTTTCGGATGCTTGAATGTATAAGAGAAAGAGGGAGGCTCTCTATAGCTTTAGTCTCTGATAAAAGTTTTTCCTCTGACTGAGAGAAGCAAAGTGACCCAGTGCACTTTTCTTTCTTATTGCAAAGATACGACGATTTAGAAAAATGCTGCAATGTAATCTTGAACTGTTTTCTCTCACATTCTGGATGCTTCTATAAACAAACCATGACAACTGGCGGCTCCTGACAGCCTCCACACAGCGTTTCTGCAGATCTAGTTCAGTGGTTCAGTAATTCCTTCACTGACTTCACGTTAAGGCGATTCTCTGCGGAAAGGCCCTTTTTTAATGAGTCAGGGAGACATTTTCTTCTTTTAGATATCCGACTAAAAAAAGATTTCTAAGAGGACATTTAAGTCCAGGTGCCCTTTTTGAGGCTCCAGGGATTACATCTTTGACAGCACAGAATTTGCATGAGAATAAATTGAACTGGTCACTTCTGACTCTCAAATGCTTTCGTCCTCTGGGGTTCACCTCCATCAAAGATCAGCATCAGCCTTAACTTTACTGAAGCAAACTTCAGCTCTGAAAGCAAACGGCCTACTGCGAACCACTGATCCTGACTTTTTTAGATTCTACATAGCTGGGATGATGAGAGGGGAAAAAAAGCTTATGGTTGAGATGCCGTCTCCTCACCAGCCTCCTCCGGTCCCCCTCCTGCTCTGTCACGCTAAACCGAACACCGAGTGTCACCTGTCAGTCTGCTGGCAGTCTTACCTAAGCGTGCTGATACATAAATGATGAGCCGGAGCGTCTGTTGTCCAGCCTGACTGCCTTCCTGAGCACCTGCTGCAGGATTTGTATGTGACGTATGTTTGACCTAGAGAAGACAATGACTGAAATGGGACACTAAAGGGGAAAATAGACGCTCTAATCTACTGTAAGCAGCGGTTTGTGCATTTTTGTATCACTAATCCGTCCGTCTCTCCCTCAGGATACCGTGTCCGTCCACCGGCCGGGTTTCTATGCAGATCGGTTCTTCAAATTCATGAGCAGCACGGTTTTCAAGAAGAGCTCCTGTGAGTCCTGTGTGCACCCAGACGCTGCCTTACATAGTCAGGCTCAGCCCAGAGAGGCCGGCCTCACATGGACACAAATGTCCGATGCCAGGCTTCTGTCTCCTCTGCTCCCAGGCCTTGATAGGAAGATCAGATGAAGCCAGAAGCCTTATTAGGTGCTGCTAAATACAGAGAGGGGAAAACACAGTTTGTGTGCAGTTTTTTCCATTGCTTTGGCTTTTTTTCCCACTCTGTGTGAATGTAAGACAGGGAGGCTCATTCCTTTGGGATTTCAGCAGAACGTCCCTTTGAAAGTCGAGTTTTATGAATTTAATGGGTCATCATGAAAAAAGAAGTGACTATTCTTCTTTAGTTTTCTTTCTCTTGGACTGATTGTGTTTCTGTGCATTCTCCCTCAGCTTTGAAATCGTCTCCGTCTAAGAAGGGCCGCGTGTCCCTGTCGGTGCCTAAATGCGCGGGTCCTGGAGCGGCCTGGTCAGCGAGCCAGCTGGCCTCCGAGAGAGACGAGAACATCTACGACCTGAGGGGGGCTCGCAGCTTCCCCACATTAGAGGACGAAGGTAAAGGGACTCCTTTAACAGGCAGATCAGATACCGCCAACCCCCCCCCCATCAGTTACAGCCCCTCTTCGGTCCCCCTGCAGTGGAAGAGGGTTATAACCCTGTTATAAACAAGCGGCCAGTGGCACACCTCTGATTTGTAGTCATAAAAATGCGAATATGTGCAGACATGCTTCTATCTGCTCCCTTCCCGCCTCCTTTGCCTGCCTGCTATCTTTTTCCTGACGCATCTCGGAGCCTCTCCCTGCATTAAGTCCTAAAACCTCAACCATGGATCTGGCCGACTGGTCTCTCCTCACCATTGATAAGATCTTTTCTGCCCAGAGTGCATCTTGCCCTGATGGGACTCGCCCTGCTGGTTATACCATGGATTCCCGGAAGGATTGGAGGACTTTGTGCCTTTCTGTTCTTTTATGTGGCGCACATTGAAGACCTTTACATATCTGGACTCATGATAACTGGGTTCCTGCTGTTTGGAGTTAGCAGATACCTGCTTTTTCGGGAAAATCAGAAGCTGGATCCATCGACACTCAGACTCAGACTTTGTGGGAGTTGAATGGTAAACTTGATGCCCTGTGGGGCAAACAGGGGATGATGTCAGGATGAAGCACATGGAGGCACCATGGAGACTCAGATTGGGGGTAACTGGGGTAACTGACACGATTCAGCTGATTTGGAACTGCCACTGTGAGACCTGCTGAAGACTTAGGGCAGAAAAAACATAGCCTGCCTGACCCTACCCTGTCATCTCAATCTGGCTCCCTAAGAGCGGCCTTGGAGCCGCTGCTCTTCACCTTTTGCCCCGGATGGACCTGCAGGCGGATGCTCTGTTGACCTCCTGAGTCCCCGCATCCTCATAAGAGGACATGGCATTTAGCTTCACTTTACCATGACACTTAAAGGTTTTTCATTGGCCTCATATTAGACGCTAACAGACGCTAATGTTTTCAATCTAACACAAAATGGTTTTATGCATTTTCAACCAATCATGTCCTTATTGTGTAATTAAAAATTTGTAATAACATCATTTAGACCTTCAGAAGCAAATTTGAAATACATTAATACACATTTTAAATACAAAGGTAAACCAACTTTGGTGTTATGCACCATAACAAGGTCTTGTTATTAAACTCGTTAGGTCCTACTAACCCCTTCCTCCTTCCAGGTCGACCGGATCTTCTGCCTTGTACTCCTCCATCCTTTGAGGAGGCCACCACGGCATCGATTGCCACCACTCTCTCCTCCACCACCTCTCTGTCCATCCCTGAGAGATCTCCCTCTGACACAGCCGAGCACCCCCGCTACAGGTACTAAGTGCTGCAGTTAGCTTCACATCGCAAAAGAGAGAGTTCAATGAATGCTTAATGGAGATAAGAGAAATAACCTTCAATCACACAGTGGTGTTGGTTTAAAGAAGGCAATTATTCTGCTAAAGGGCAAAACCTTTTTTAGATCTATTTACTGACATTTTAGCCATTTGAGTAGCTAACAGTCATTCCAGGTCAGTCAGACGGGACCCCATTATGAAGTGGGAAGCATCACATTCAGAGGTTGACTGCAGAAACAGGCAGTTGTTAGTGATATGAACATTAAAGAATCCTCACATGTTGGACATTAGCAGCTGCTTCACTCCAGTCCTGGTTCACATCCAGTGTTTCCTCTCTCTTCAGGAGGCACACCCAGTCTCTGAGCCACGACGGAAGGTGAGCTGAACCACAAAGCTTTTCCTCAGCAGATGAGCCGCTTTTCACGAGCGTCTGCTGCCTGTTTGCTCTGTGTTTTTACAGTATTCGCCGAGTTGGGGTGTGGTGGGTGGAGGAAATGTGAAGTCTCTGTGTTTATGGGCCAGCACCTCCTTACTTTGGGTGTGTGTGTGTGTTTCCTTCTTCTGTAAACGTGCCGCTGTTTGTCTGCAGAACCCAGGAGGAGCTGCGTGTGCGTGAGGAGGACCAGCAGACCATCACAGTGGAGGTGGAGCTGAAGAGACACGACAGCGAGCCCACTATCTCTGTTCCACAGCCATCGTCACCTGAGGCCAGGTACTGGGAGAGCCTCGGTGTTTAAACAAGCCTCATTTTAGCCTCTCACAGCACGTTCAAGCTGCAGAGAAATCAGACCCAGAAACCGAGAGATGTTGAGAAATCTAACACGCAACTCATCCCATAAAATTCTGTCCTACAAAAGCTGAAAGAGGAAGTTCTGTAATATGTGACCCCGACGCTGGACGGATCAGATGTGACCCCATTCGTCCAGATTCTGACTCAGTTTGTCTGTGCACTATAAATAAGCCGCTGCCAGCGTATCCCCTGGTTTCAGACAGCTGTTGGCTTAGCTCACCTGGATCCCAAACACAGCGGAAAGCAGCTTAGTCCGGTTTTACTGTCGCTGCACTCAGGGCTCTTTTGTCCTGGACAAATGAGCGCTGCAGGTGCCCGGCGGAGCAGCCGTCCGCACTAATTGGGTTATGGGGGAATCGCACACGTCTGTGTCGTGGGTGCGTTTGCAGACAATGGGTCAAAAACAGCCCCCAGATTTGAGGGAGGGGATCCAGACAGCAGAAGTAGGGCAGTGGGGCAGGAAGTCGTCTGGCCTGAGGCTGCTTTCATAAAACGTAGCTTTTTTTTTTTTACCTGCGTTTTCAACCTGGGCTATAACCTGTGACCTTAAATTCATCAGGAAGTTAATCTCTGTTTTTTTTTAAGCGCACACGAACCATGAGAGCAAGGTTCAGGTTTGTTCTTGGCTCGGGTCAGAAAGGATTAATGTGTGTTTATCGAGAGAAACCAACTGAATAATTGGATTTGATGCTGAGAGGGCAGTGGCTAGACATATGGCCTGGGGGTCTGGACGGAGCTGGCAGGGATGAAGGAGAGCAGAAAGAGGCCGGATACAAGACGACAGATGAGGTATGAAAGGAAAAAAGAATGGGGCTATTAATCGTAAAATGAAAAAAGGAGAATAAGAACAAATGGAACGTGAATATACAGAAGAGAAGTGTAAGGTGGTGGGATGAGCTCGGGCTAGAAAGAATCCCTCTACTTGGCAACCACTATCCTGTCCCTATTACTTGTTCAGCCAATCGATTCCCAGTCCTCTTTCTTGCTGCTGCCAGATTTTTCCTCTGGTGGAGCTAAGCTAAAACAGAGAAGCTGAGAGAGCAATGTGGAAGCGGCTAAATCCGTCCTAATAGTTGATGATCTGGCCAGGAACAATGAAGGACTGTGGCAGCACGCAGCCAGCTGGCTTAAGGACCCAGACCTACACACAGCTGCTGGGTCTCAGCCACGGGTGGTCTTCTCTTGGCCGTTTTTCCTCATTCCTCTGCCACTCTTAACGTCAGAAACTGCTGTCTGTCCATGTGCGTGTCTGTTTCTTTTGTCCTTAATCTACAGGGGATATAGAGGTTTTGACTTCGGTGCCAATAATGTAGCAGTCTGCTGTACCTTCCAACTCACTGAAGCACATAATTTGCTGAAAACTGCCAAAGGAGATGTTCTCCGACTTAATTTTTGTCCCGCGTGGCGACATTTAGACTCCTAAAAGTCTGAGGAGTCTTTGTGTTTCCGCAGTGAGCTTCAGAAAGCAGCAGGCGCAGAGGAGGCGGCGCGCCCGGATCCCCCTGAGGCAGCCCCCCACTCCGCCCCCCCCCCCAGCCGCTCCCTCCTCCCCGGGGCCAGCCAGGGAAGCCCCCTCCAGTCCCCAGGTGGCGGCGGTGGAGGCAGACAGGGCCAGCCAGGTGTCGGGGTCGGGCTGCACCAGCCAGGCTTCGGTGGACGACGACGACGACGTGCCAGTCACAGATATCTACTTTGTGAGTCAAACGCCTCGGCATCAACCCCCACCGACCAGTACGGGCGCGTGGCGATCAGGCAACGCCGAACAGCCGCGCCGCTCACACAGGAATCTCATTTTTGGAGCATTTTCCGTGTAGCGTTGCTCGTGCACCGTCAGGGCCGATGTGCGTGTTGTTGACTGCGCTGTGTGATGCCGTCCAACAGAGGCGCTGAGGCCAGGACGGGAAGCTCCGGCCGGTATGGGAACTCGGCTGTGTGCGACTCCTGTTTGCAGTGTGCGGTGCATCTGGCCAGAGAAAGTGGTTTGACTTTCCTTTCTGAGAAGCAGAAAGGAAAGTCTGGACCACAGGTGTCGGTCTTCTGACACCTGTGGTCCAGACGTTGCTTGGCTGCCAGCTGAGGTTTTTTCTCTCACAGTAAAGTGAGGGGAGTCAGAAGGCTCCTCACCTGCCTCTCAGCAAGGAAACACACTTCCTATAATGTGCCCCTGAGTCCTTTAAGATGATTAGTGTTGCTTTTTGAGTGCAATTACTGCATGTGCACCTCAACCTTTCTGTTCACACTTAAAGTTTGTTTGAATAGGGCTGCACACACACACACACACACACACACACACACACACACACACACACACAAGTTTGCAGTGAATTTTGTGTGAAACCAACTGGACTTTTGCAGTTTGCATGCGTTTGGTCTGCGGGAGGAGCCGCCGGTCCCCATATTAGACACGGCCGCCCAGGCAGGTTTTAATAGCACCCAAAAAAAATCCTCCCATAGCCGGCAGTTCCACCCGGACACCTGCTGGGTGTGCGCTCTCAGGGATCAAACACCCTCTAATGTGCCATGAGACAGCCCGATGACCAGCGGGTCAGTCGGGGGAGCTGCTCAGTTATTTAACAGCGTTCTCAACTATCAGGCTCTGGCCGCCTCTCAGCCCTCGCTTCTTCTAAGAGAGACGGCGCTCCCTTTGTGCGCAGCGGGGGGGGGGGGTTGTAGCGCTGCGTGAGGCAAAGCGACACCGATAGTGTAACTACACTGAAACACGCTGCAGGCAGCGCGCTCACAAGGGGATTCTGGGGTGGCAAAGAGTAAGACATGGTTTGGGTCCAAGCTGTTGACGGCCCCGTATCTGTTCTGCCGACATTTAAACTAGATCGTTGGATCTCATCCTGCTGGGTTTCCGATGAACATCAAAGGAAAGCCGGAGCTGCGAGAAGAAAAGAAACATGAGCCAGTCCCATTTCCAAAAAGATGAAATAAACAGACTGCACAGTGAATGGCCTCATAGGCTGCATGGGTCCTTGTTATTGTCCAGTAAAGGAAAAGGTTACAGCCAGTATCAGAGCGGATGAACTTTCCCCATGTTACTTTTGTTCCTCCTCAGTTCACAGCTTTCTCTGACCTTGTTATGTTCACACGTTTCAAAGGGGTGTTTCAGTTAGACACCATTTTCTGTCCTTGGAGGGTCCACGGCAGCTGAACGCTGGCGGAGCCAAATCACTCAGCCAGCGTTCAGCTCTCAGCAAAGACATCAGGTTTTTCGGTTTAGCAAAGACTGTCGGCAAAAAGAGAAAAGGGCTACACACCTGAGAGCCTGAGCTGAAGGTAGAATAAACATCACTGGGGTTAAATGATTTCTTTCCCTGAGTCCCGTCAGGTTGGTCATTTTAAATGCCCTCTGCCAGTCACATTGTCCCCGTTTTTTATGCAAATGAACAGGAAGCCTTCATCCACTCTGCATGTGGATTTGAGAGTCCTGCACAGGTAGTCTGAACACAGTTATCGGCCGGACCTGCTTCAACCCCTTTATGAACATTTAGTAACACGCTAAACGTGTTTAAAGTGTTGTGCGTTTCTCATCTGCTGCTGGCCACCACATCACATCGCGGCACCAGCGGGCTTTAGGCAGAAGACTTCCTCTAAATGTGTCCTTGAGGCCGACCGCTCGTAAGACGCTTGTTGCGGATCGGCGTCATTCAAATGGGAACACGCCATCCCCTCACCAGCTCCTCTGAGTGGCTGGTTTTGTCATTTAACCCATCTCACAAACCATTTAGCCTCTCCTGTTCTTTACTCCTGCTGTCCCCCCCCCTGTCTCTGTCTGTATTGTCTGTGCCGTGAGTCATGGTGAAAGTGCTGGCGTGTGAATGCCGTGTGAAGGCGGGATGCAGAAGAGAGGCTGCAGAACGTGTGTCGGCATCCGTCACCACTGACTCACCGGCTGTGTCTCCGCAGGGCTGAGCGGCTCACAACCCTCCTCCATTTTCACCTCCGCGTGCCTTCGTTTTTGGTTTTGGTTTTTGTTTAGTTTTATCTTCTGCTGTCTCTGTCCTCATCCACCACCATTCATCCTGTCCGTCTGTCTTTGTTTGTTTGTTTGTGCGCACGCTGCTGTCAGTTTCCTGACGGCAGGACCTGGGTGGTCTCTCCTTTCCGAGAGAGGAGGAAATCTTGTCGGCCCGTAAGTGAGCAGTGAGTTAGGCAGCGCCTGTCTTGTTAGTGCTGGTGTCCTGGTGGGTGTTAGACTAGAGTTTCCCCCCTTTCTGTCATCTGAGGCGGGGACCCTAAACAGGCCCTTTATCTGAGTCCGCTCCCTGACAGGACATCCCATCCCTGGTTTGCACCTCCTTGTTTTCTTCTACAAGCTGAGACGCGCTAACATGGATGACAGCCACTCATGACATGTCAAAGGGCCGATGGCTGCAGGTTTTAGAGGCCCTGAACAACACAGCGTGCGAACGCAGAGCCACTACACATTACACAAACAGAATTTTTTTTTTTTTTTTTTGCTTGTTGGAAAAACAATGAAAGACATCTTGTTCCCTTGCTTTACTCTGATCGAGGATGCTCTCTGTGTGTGCCTGTCTGGGCATCCTGGCTTCCCCCCATCTCCTCCTCACTCCTCATGCTCCCCGCTTGGCTGACTCAGCATCTCATCCCTCGCTCCGTGCAGTCGCATCTCCAGCCGCTCAAAGTGTCACAAAACACACACGCACAGACGTCAATGAAATACACACCGCTAAGACCCACTGTGATATTCCACTGTCCACAGCACTTCTGTCAGTTTCCAAATGATTTGCCTGACGTTTAAAAAAACAAAAACAGACCCAGGGCTCATTTACACCTCGAAGCACTTTCAACATGTCAAAATTCACACTTTGTGATTTGTCTCGGAAACATTTCCTCCGTTGTGCATCCCTAATTTTCATTTCCTGTCTTGTCTTCTCTCCTGTGGTGTCCTGTGTCTTTCTCTCCTGCCTGCTCCTGCTGCTTGGCTCTGTGCCTCTGGCCTTTCCTCTGTCTCTCTGGCCCCCTCTGCTGTGGTGGGTGTGTAAAAACAGCCTCCAGAGGACAGGACCTGGGTGTACTCCCCGCTACACTATGGCTCAGAGTCTAAGGCCCTGCCAGATGGGGATTGGGAAAGAGAGACAGTAAGTGAGAAGCATCAGACTAAAACACAAAGCACAGGAGGTTCCCCTCAGACGGCGAATCAGATCAGCCCCCCCCCCCACTGACATGATCACCCATCCGGCGTAACGCGGATGGAGGGGATGAGTTTTGGCGTTACGCTGCGTTAGAAGCTTCTGCAGCCAATGCACACGCAGCTTCCCAGCGCCAGAAATCCATTACCGGTGTGAGAGACCAGCCCCTGCATCACAGCTGCCATTTTTCACGGGTGGAAGGCGGAGGTTTTTAATCCATCTCGTCCATCCCGTTTCTGTCCATCAACAAGGATGTAAAACTCACATCCTCTGTCTCACCTCACGCAAGACTTTACAGTTACCAGCTGGCTCTGCCTTTTTTTTTTTTTTTTAAATCTGTCAGTTTTTAGCTTGTTAGTCTTCTGTTTATTTTCAGTGCTGAAGGGATTTTGCACGAACATGATCAGACTGTTTGGTGAATATTTAAAAGCTGTTAGATCAACATACAGACAGAGTTAGAGTGGAAGTGATGACTCCCTGCCTCTGACTCTTCCCCCTTTTTAAGCATGGTGAGCCGCTTGTTTTTTGTTCTGTGTGGCAGCATTTCCCCTCCGCGCTGTACGCCACACTCTGAAAAGTACCATCAACATGGGCTTATTTTTCCCAGCTTTTCCCCTCTTCTTCTGCTCCCAAACATTGCACACAGGTGATGTTTGAAACCTCTTCTAACACTTCAAAGTAAAGAGAGGTAAAACACAAATTCTTTCCAGTTGCTGTTGAATTTCTCAACTCCGTGGTCATATTAGAGGAGCTGTTAGAAGTATGTGCTTTTGCCTTTTCTTTTTTTTTTTTCAATGCACAGCTTAAAATTGTGCAGGTGGAACTGGCTCTTAAAGGCATCGGCTGAGTCAAGTTCTTCCTAAAAGAAAAATAAGGAGCACTAACGGACAGGAGGGGGTTCGCTGTGCCATGTCCCCACCTGATGAAAACACCTTCATTTGCCACCTCTGATTGGCTGAGAGCAGATGTTTGACCACCTTGACCTGTCCTTTGTGTCTCCCGCAGTAAAGCCCGCTCTCTGGCAGAGAGAGAGGAGTGACGTTACAGCGGGAAAGACTCACCAGTCTGAAGTCCAGACCTCAGAGGGAGCAGCGCCATCTCTGTCTGAAGGAGGATTTTAAATGAATTCTGAACCATATTAAGAGGGAGAAGGGACTAGAGCACCAGAGGGGGGGAGGGGAGGGGGGGGGGGGGGGGATCCTGCCAGTGACGACATCACTGACCTCCAACCATCCCTGCCTTTCACCCTAAACTAATTAGATTCATGACATCAGTTTAATGATTATGTGTACGTAGGTGTGACCACGTCCGTGTGAGGCTGTAGTCTTCAGTGTTTACCATTCATGAACCGCCCCGGCCGTCCAGCCTGTCCCACACAGGCAAAGACTTTCTCTCTGAATCTCCTCAGCAGCACAAGCCGCTGTGAAGTGAGCCGAGCTGCTGGACCCCCTCCTTCACTCGTTCCAGTTCGCGTCCGAGAAGCCCCCCGATGTCACCCGAAACCACCACAGAGGAGGACCCTCCTGAGAAAGGAGGTTCTCTGTCCATCCCCAAAGCTGTTGAGTACCAGCTGACACTTAAGATTTTTCAATGTCGAGGCCGTATTCAGAGCTGGGCATTTGCTTTCTGCCCCACGCCAAATCTGATGAAACCAGCCTTGGGGGGGTTGGGAAGGGGGGGGACTTCTCTGCTCAGTTTAAAGGATCACAGAATGAAGTCGTTTTATTACCGCCGTTCTAACACTGTTGACCAAGAGTAGCAGTTCTTTCGTTGTAAGTAACGGAGTAACCAGCATCGGTCAAAGCGGCTCCTCTCACATCACAGCCGGGTGGAAGTGTGCACGTGAACACGCCCAGGTATGTTTCAGGGTGCTAGGTAAGAAAGCCCAGGGGGCTCAGTCAGAGAAACTCTCCATCACCCCCGGACGTCTGCCATCCACGCATTTTAGAGTCACAAATATGCCGCTTAGTTTGTAAGACGTAAAACTCCCCACGCTTCAGCCAGAATATACAGAGATTACTGAATTTACACAGTTGTTGTTTATACCGTCAATGTTTTTGCGACAATTTTATTTGGGACTCCGACTGAAAACGTGTTTCTCTATTTGAACTTCGTTTTAAAAACTGATTGCTTTTTAAAAAAAAAAAAGAAAAATTGCATCCAAAGAACTTGTGTTTTCTTTCGGTCGTCTCTTCACTCGGGCCTTTTTGTGTGTCTGTGACCCTTTGTTTGTCGTGTCGGGGCAGCAGGACGGCGCCGGTCACCAGCTTTGGCGAGGCCTCACTCCTAACAGGAGGCCAGCAGACACGCTCATTACCGTAACGTCCTCTTTATTGCCGTGTCTTCCAGCGTTGCCCTAATTTTGGACAGATCCACACAAATTCAACTCGTGCTGTTTTATTTTCTATATATATATATATATATATAAATATATCAGTGGCATTTACTGTCCAGGTGTCAGTCACCCTCCTCCCAGTACAAAATCCAACGAACAGACAGCCCAACCGGCTGTAAGTGTAGACCATCCGTAGTATTTGAGGTCGATAGTGTACCTGTTATCTGTATATACGGACAAACGCGTCGCGTTTCCATATTGAGCTGGAGGGACACAGCAGTTTGTGAACGGCTTGAATGTTGTTTGCACTTATTAAAAGGACCTGAAGATGAACTAGTGATAGAGGCCAAATAAACATATATTTCATCATCCAGAAGTAATATTTTTAAGTCTTGAGTATGAGTATCTCTGCTCGCAATGGGGCTGATACTTTGTTTTTTATTTTAGGACTGTGTGAGTGTGTGTTGGTGCGGTCAGTCACGGTCATCGTAGGCTTAGTGTTCACTGTAGTCTCGCACATCGTAGAACTTAAAACAGACCTTAAATCTAACGTCGGAGCGACTCTCTTTCGGTTGGTTGATGCTTTTTTACGTGTGTTTGCAGCTGTCGGGGGGGGCCGCCACATGTGAGGCATTGTAAAATAAAAAATCAGTTTGTTCTCATGACGTGCCGTGGCCAGTTGTTATCAGTTTGCTGTTGTTGATCAGATGAAGACCATAGCAGCGGTATTTTGTACAGTCTGTCATTTGGAGTTCATTTTAAAGGCCTTATTGAGAAATTTTACACGTGGGTCTGTTGTTTTTCTAAGTTTTTGTTCTCACTTGTGTTGTATTTATTTTTCCTCCTCATAGTCGTGCTCCTGAGAATGTGTACATAAATCTATAAATACATATATAAAGATATACAAATATATTTTCCATTTGAATTGTAGAATATTTTTATTTGGTTTTGGGGTTTTTTGTGTGTTTTCGTTTTTTGTTTTTCTTTCGCAGCTGGGCAAGAAAATATTGCAATCTACATGATTTACTGTACCATAATCTTCAGTGTGTCCATTGAGATGCTACTACTGTATATTTATGGTCTGTTATCCCTCGCTGTTTCTTTGTATGACATCCATAACTGAAAGACTTGTGCGTTCTACTTAACATGCACATCAGTAGGGGTTCTTCTGCTGTGTTGTGTTTTCAAATCGCTGTGTGCCCTCATCCTATAGGGAGAGTCTGTTACAGAGACATAGCATGATTTACAGATTAAATATGCATATCAGAAAAGTGTATTTATGTATATCTGTGTAAATTCATCTATTTATACGTGAGGATAAATAGATGGCTGTGTGTGCGTGTGTTTGGATTCAATCAGAATGAAAATAAAATAAAGCAGTTCTATGAATTGTCCATGAAGATCATGTCATGTATTTACTTCTGGTTCTTTTTTTTATGAAATCTGCCTCATGGTGGTGCCAGAGCACAGAACCCTGACAAGAGTTTTTTTCTCTCTCTCCCTCTATCTTGCCCCTGCAAAGATTAGTGTCGTGCTTTGGGTTCATTTTCAAAACGAGTTAAGCTAAAGATAATTTGTTTGTCAAAGTCAGGACATATGCACCTTCTTTTCCTTCCTGTGTGCAGAAGTACTGTACATTGCCAAAGGTTCCTTTTTTGCCTTTGAGTCGTAATTATCTCATCATTATATTCAGCCAGTGGGCCGTCCACGTTGAGATATGACAGTGGAATAAAAAAAAAACAGTTATTAACATATATGTAAATTGTATATATGTTAATAACTAGCTGTTTTGTTTAGAGCATCATGCCGTTGATACCAGTCGATGCATCCAAACATCCAAACCAGTATTTCCTCTAAATTAAAGGAAGATTAAGAAAACGTGCCGTTGAAATAAACTTCCGGAGAACTGAAGGGTTTTCTCCCCTCATTAAACGTGACGTTACATTTCTGTCCAAAGTTTTCTGCGTTTTAATTTCCAGTCTTCCAAAAGACGATAGGTGTGTTACTCTGGGGAACAAAGACTCTGAAAACACGTCACAGTCCCTGTGTGCCCACTGATTGGCTAGTATTTTCAAAGAGTTTAAATGATTGGTTAATATATCCGCCAATCAAGTAGATTAGCTTTGTAATTGGTTGAAATGGGGCTTCCTGGACTCACGTGCCTTTTTCCTGTTCTCGAGGGTGGTGTCAACTTCTTGGCTACCCGGTAGACGGAGACGGCTATTGATATTTAAAGAGCAAAAAGTAGTCTTCAAAAATGGGAACTCGTGATGATGAATACGACTATTTGTTTAAAGGTAATTTCTCATTTAATTTGGACGAATGACAACGGCACCGTCATCTCGGTAGTGGTTCAGTGACATCTGGGGGAGCAGAGGAAGTCAACAGCACAGATGCTAAAGTTAGCTATACGGCAGGCGGTAACATGATAGCTTCTGTAAAACCCCGTTAGTGTTTAAACCTATGTGTTCATGTGGGTGTCCGGACACTGCTGATTTTCATTTTAAAGTCTCGAACCAGTCAGGGAGTTCAGAGATGACAGGCTAATAATAAGTGCAGCAGTGGTCTGTGAGAAGCTATCTTGCTAACGTGCTAGCAACTTGCCCCCTGTAAAAACAATTATATAAAATGCCATAACCTGTTTTACTGCTAGGTAGTGAACATTTACTCCCCCTGATCTTTGGAAAAGCACGTCCGGCAGCTGGTCTGCTGGATTCATTCCAGTCACAGCCAAGGCTATTTAGTCATTTATCAATTTGAACTATTTCTTGTATTATTATTGTGTATCCAATAAAAACTGTAAGCTCTGATAAGTTATCTGCATAGCTTAATGTCTTCAGATAAAAAAGCCTATCTTTTTGTTTGTGTTATTTTTAAAATATACACCAGATCACTTGGTTGAGGCTCCAATATCAAAACATAATACTATCTATTTCAATCATGGTTAAAATGCCTCTAAAGTTAAAGTTTTTGCATCTCTATGTAGTTCTGAGGAGCCTTAAACGTCTGTTGTGGGCTCTATAAGCAATGGATTACGATGTAATGACATGAAACCTGAGCATTGTGTGAGCGCAGTTCTTGCTGGCCTATTTTGCATAATGTTTGAGAGGGAAAAAGCGCTGGCCGAATCCACCGTGATTGAATGTTAATGTTTGCTTGTCTGATGCTGGACGATGTGTCGTGGAGATCGGGATGGCAGCCCCAGCATCACTTCTCACCTCTGAGCTCATCTCTTACACACCAGGGCTGCTCTTCTCATGCACATGTGCGGCTTGTATTCTGGTTCTAGTTGTCCTCATCGGGGACTCGGGCGTCGGGAAGAGTAACCTGCTGTCCCGTTTCACAAGAAATGAATTCAACCTGGAGAGCAAGAGCACCATAGGGGTGGAGTTTGCCACCCGCAGCATCCAGGTGGACGGGAAGACGATCAAAGCCCAGATCTGGGACACAGCTGGACAGGAGCGCTACAGAGCCATCACCTCAGCGTGAGTTTGTATTAATGCAGCATTTATTACTACTGTGAGAGGAGGATGTGTTCATGAACAGCATGTCCTGTGACTTAAAAGGATTTTGAGAGCCCTACAAAGTCAGTGTCCTCCGTACAGTGTCCCTTTACATCTAACTTTCACACAAAGGAGATTTTGGATTATTTTACGTGTCCGTATATGTGTTCAGTATTTTATTTCTCTCTCCTGTTGTCATTCCCGTCAGCTATTATCGGGGTGCGGTCGGGGCTCTTCTAGTCTACGACATCGCCAAACACCTGACTTACGAGAACGTGGAGCGCTGGCTGAAGGAGCTGCGGGACCACGCCGACAACAACATCGTCATCATGCTGGTCGGGAACAAGAGCGACCTCCGCCACCTCCGGGCGGTGCCCACCGACGAGGCCCGGGCCTTCGCTGGTAAGCCCTCAGCCTTTGCTCAGAGGCCGGAGACGCAGCTCCAGACTATTCGGCTGAAAAAAAAAGTGGAATGGGACACGAGTTTAAAGTGTCCTTGATAAGAGGGGGGCAGGCTGTGCACCTGGAGCTGGTTCTCAGCTTCTAGAGTGTTCAAGTGCGTTCGCTCCACTGCCGACCGGTTACAGCGTCCTCACAGGTTGCAGACGGGTAAATGTGGACTTTGTTTGAATAAGGGATTCTTCTTCTAAAAGCCTCGCCATCAAAGAGCAAGGCAGATCATTTCATTTCAAACATTTTTGCATCCCTCAGTTTACATAAATGTTGTTTCAAGCAATTTATTTATTAGATGGTTATTAACAATCCGTTAATTTCCCATTCTAAGTTAAATATTCCTTTGTTTGTCGTCCTCAGAAAAGAACACTCTGTCGTTTATTGAAACTTCCGCCTTGGACTCCACCAATGTAGAGGAAGCATTTAAGAACATACTCACAGGTAAGAATCACAGGCCTCTGCGTGACGTCATTACACAGATGGAAGCGTAACCACAGGCCAAAGGGCAGAGCCTGTTCTGGGTGGGCCGAAGCAGCTCCACACAGTTAACTCTACCAGGCAGACGAAGAGCGGAATGGAAAGGCTCAAGTCCAAGAATGTGAATCCAGAGGAAATAAAGGACGGACTCACTTGGATGTAAAGCTCTGAGCCCAGTCAGCTGAACTCTGCCACGTTCAGCTGACGTTTCCAGATACAGGGAATAGAAATGCAAGCAGCTCTGACAACCATGTGGGAGCTTTCAGAAACACTTAGACTTTCTCATTTGTGTTGAGCTCTGAATCGTCCGTCCGGTTGCCTGAACACAAGATGTCTGATGTTTCAGCTCAGTCCGACTCTGTCGTAACCGTCTTGAACTACGTTGTCGTTTTCTCCACAGAAATCTATCGCATCGTGTCTCAGAGGCAGATATCAGACAGATCCGCACACGACGACTCTCCGGGCAACAACGTGGTGGACATCAGCGTGCCCCCCACCATGGACGGGCAGAGAGGCAACAAACTGCCTTGCTGCCAGAGCCTGTGACCCCCCCCCCCTCCTCGTCCTCTCTTTTTGCCTCACCTCTGCATTTCTTTCGACTATCAAGCTGCTCTTATTTCGTCTTTGTTGTGTCAGAATTTGCAAACGACAGCTCTTCGGTTTGACATTCCTTTCTGCCGAGTTCCTCTCGGCCCTCCTCTCGCTCTAGAGGAAACGTACCGCGGCCTCAGAGTGGGCAGGGGGAGGAGTGAGACGCTCTTATGAGGCCGGAGCTGTAGTAAACTACAATCCCTTTTTAATTCACTCCATGATCCTATTGACCCACTCCTGCTGACGGACTGGTGAGGGATCAGCAGGCCTACTTATCAATGCTCCCGGCATCTTCCCCTCGCTCCCTGTTCTCAACCTGCGTGTAGATCAATGTCCTGATCTGCCGCCGTGGAAATTTCATTTCATGTGTGGTTGACCTGATTCTGTCTATCCTGCCGCGGAACAGGAGTCGAGGTGCGTTCGGAGCATCGATGCGTAGTCCGGAGACTCCGTTTGCTCCTCGGAGCATTTTGCCCGCTCTGGCATGAAATTAGCATAAGCCCGACCTCCGACTGGCTGCCGCTGACTGACTTTACATGGGCAGGTGTGAAACCAATGTTTTTATGTGTGTCTGCGTGTGTTGAAAATACCAAAGGAAAAAGATGCATTTGAAGTGAGTGTAGGCATTTCTCGTTTCTGTCCGTTCCAGAGCAGCCCGGGCCATTCGCAAGAAATGCATAGTGAGGTGTAACGTTATTAAACGTGTATGATTTGCTGTTTGTCGCTCAAGTTGGATAATCAACTTTTGTTCCCCGTTTTTTTCCTTTTTTTTTTTTTAATAATTGAAAATTGTTATTGCACTGATGTCCAGTCATTTCAATGGAACAAACTCTCATTTTCAAACCTCTGCATCCGCACATGTTTTTGCTGGTTGCTGAGGCAACGGTTGACAACATGCAGGGGGGGACAAAAAGCCTTGTGACAGGAAATGTTTCTATAAATGAGTGCTGTCATTTGAGTGTGTCATTTCAGGGGAATGGATTAACAAAAGAATGTTATCAGCCAACATTTCAGAAGTAACAAAAAAAAAACATCTTAACGCTTTGATTCGATACCCTCTGGTTGCTGTCGGAAATGGGAACTGAAAATCAGAAATGCAAACTTTTTGAATTTTAATTAAATGCCTTCTTTTCTGGTCAGAAATGCACTGATGTATGATTTCTTCAATGTTTGTGATAGACTTTAAGTGCATGTTAAGTGATGGAAGGGCACAGTGTGCCACTTTTGTGTCACTCAGAATAAAGCAGAACTTTCTCTCTGATGGCCGTGACCATTCAGGAAACAGCTTTTAATGAAAGCTGGACATATTCGTGGGAGGGCTGCCAGTTGGGTGGTGTTTCTGTTGAGCATGTTGTAAACAGCACACACCCCTCTGTGGTCAACCACATCCCTCGATTTGCTAATATATACAACAGGCCTTTAAGGTTATTAAATACTGGTTGTATCATTTGGAGTATTATCAAACTACAAAAAATGACTTAAAAATAAAACGACTTTCAGATTATGGTTGAATGCATTTCCCTGATTACTATTAAAGATGTTATAAGTACTTAACAGTGTTTCTACTCTTCTTTCAAAAACACACTGTAAATAAAGACTGTGGGCATTGTTTTGTCAGACTAACAGGGGCTGATTGTTTTGCCCCGGTCCTGTTTATTTCCTGGGACCACGCGGACGCATGACGTCTTCTTCCGCGTGCGCCCTTCGACTCGCAGCTGTCACTCAACTGTTGTGTCTCAGCCCGTCCGGAGTGTGCGGTCAGACAGACAGCCGGCAGCCTGACACCCGGTCCAGCCCGCAGACAGCCCGCGGAGCCCCGGGGGTGTATTTAAAGCCCCGGGGGTGTATTTAAAGCCCCGGGAAAGCGGAAGCGCGCTCCGCTCCGTTATCGGCTGACTGAGAGCTGCTAGCTAGCTTAGACTGCGCACAGCCGCGTCCGGCTCGTTTCACACGAACAGAAAAAAAAAAAAAACATGGCGAAAAGCAACGAAACTGAGGCAGTTTGGGCGGTAACGTCTGCCTCCCACTGAGAAGACGACGCTAGGTGAGTAGCTGCCGTTAGCTTGGATTTGTTTTCTCTCTTTTTTTTTGTTTTGTTTTTTCGTAGTCGACGGCGGTTAACTGTACCAACTGACAGCTAGCAGCACAGCTGTCGCGGATACGTTTATTTACTGGACGGTTAAGCTTCGCCTGGAAGTGTTTGTCCGGAACAAAAAGGCAGAAGTTCGCTGTTCGTGTTTTGGTGGCTGAGACACGCGTTGCGAGACGCTTCTGCTTCCTGCCGCCGCCGGACGGTTCGCGGGCACCGTAACACCGCGCTCCAGACAATAGTCTGGTCCCGGGTCCCACATCTGTCTGCAGCGGCGCCTGCAGCCTCGTTAAAGCACCCAAAGGAGCCGGGATTAGACTCAGCCGGGGCCGGTTCGCGTGGCACCACGTCTCCACATTTAAATGACGTTGGCTCGTCTTTTATTTTGACAGATATCTTGGAATTTGTTCCGAATTTTGCAGGTTTCATCGTAAAAAAAAAACCTAGGTCTGATCTGCTCTGGAGCAGGTCGTCTTTCAAAGACTCGTGGAAACAAAAACTGTCTGGGTTTGGAAACAAAAACTGGTTTGTTTTGGCTGCTGCCTGGGTTTGGATCGGAGTTCGTCTTTTGTTTTTCTGGGTCAAAGATCAGGCCTTGGGTCTGTCTCCTCCGCAGGTAGCTCAGCTCCACTCCGTCCTTTGTCCTTTCTCCCCCCTCCAGACTCTGTGATGCGTTCAATCTCCCGAGTTTCTATTTTTATGGTATTTTGGAGTTCTTACTCAGTCATTCATTTTGCATAAAGGACTTCTGAAGAGACGCGGTTTTCTTTGTCTTGGGCCTGTTTTAATCTCGTTGAAAAACAATGTTTGGCCCACAGGATTATACAGATGTTATTATGTCGTTTACAAGTGGGTTTTAGAGCCTTATGTTGCCAACAGAGAAATGATAAACCCCAGTGAGAAGATCATGATTTTAAATCCGACACCCCCCTAAAGAAATTAAATATAATTTCAACAGACACTTGTTATTGTTCTTTTTCTCATGTGTTCCCTGCCAAAAAACCTCTGTTCTGTACTAAGAAAAGTACAATTCTGCTCTTTGCATCCATTTATATTGGAGTATTTAGCACAGATGACACATTTTAGGGCAGTGAAGCAAACGGGCCGCAGGCTGTCAGACATCCGGGCTTGTGCCTCCTATCTGCACGGAGGGGTTATCTGAGAGGAGACGGCTGTTTATCAGACGGCAGCACAGCTCAGTCACTGCCACTGAAAACACTCTTCTGGCTTTTCGGTGGATTAGAAGCCGCTCTGGCTGAACTGGCATCCGTCCAAACGTCCAGTTCTCTCCTGATCGGTGCAAATGTCCAGCAGGAAGTGAGACGAGCCGCCTGTGGCAACACCGCGCGTCAGATTTGGGGCGATATCTGCTTTTACCACAAGATGTGGTGTCATCTGTCTACTCTTCCTCTTTGTGGACATTTATTGGGTGATGATGTTATTTTGAAATAGTGAACGGAACTGAACGAGTGCAGTTTGATTTAAAACGTTTCCGTTAGAGTCTGAAAGCCTCATTGTCTGTTTCTGAACAGATTGAATGGTAGATATGAGAACATAGAGAAATAAGTATATTTGGAAAAACACACAGACAAAAGAAAAGGAAAAGCCATATAAATGTAAAATCTAACCAATGGGAGGAGGATTGTTTTTTTTGCCATTTCATCGTTCTTCACATAATTTATGTTGCATTTGAAGGTATGTTAAACTATTTGCAGAGCGATATATTCCTCTTTTTTGTGGTTATTTCAGCCCAGTGCACCTGTTTTCCGTAGCTGGTTAGAAGCTCGTCCTTTTCTTTCTTTGTTTCTGGCAAACTGAAATCCATTGTGTCCGTGTCTGCAGGAGCCGAGAGGGAAGCGCTTCGGCTGGCGGCGGCCCCAGTCGTCCACCGCCTCCAGCTGTTTACGGCCTCTCCCCGGCCCGCGGCGTCTGCAGCCCGTAGCCATGACGACGGGCGGCTGCTGCCACCTGCCCGGCTCCCTGTGCGACTGCGCCGGCGGCACGGCTCTGTGGAAGAGCGTGGAGGAGGCGGGCGGAGACGGCTGTCAGGCGCTCTACGTCACCCAGGTCACGGCCATCGACGGGCGGCTGCTGTCGTCCGTGCTCAAGCCCATGAGCGTCCAAAGGTGCCCCCCCCCTCCCGTCTGCCTGTTTTAGCCCAGGCTCAGTTTGAGCTGCTGCTGTGGTGCACGTGTGTGGATGTGGTTCTGACTAAATCCTCTCGTTCTGGGTCAGCGACGGCCCCATCTGCCGCATCTGCCACGAGGGCGGCGGCGGCGAGCGGCTGCTGTCGCCCTGCGACTGCACCGGCACGCTGGGCACCGTGCACAAGAGCTGCCTGGAGAGGTGGCTGTCCTCCTCCAACACCAGCTACTGCGAGCTCTGCCACACCGAGTTCAGCATCGAGCGCCGGCCCCGGCCCCTCACCGAGGTAACCGCCCGCCTCTCACCCCCCCTCCGCTCTCCCTCCTCCTCCTCCTGCTCCTGCTCCGGATCGGAGAGTCCAGTCAGGCCACTGGACGGGAGGTTTGGCCTCTCATCCAGGAGGCTTGGTCAGCTCTGACTGATGGTGGGGAGCTCTGAGATGACGTTAACGACCCATCAGAACCCCCTAACGACCACTAACACCCCCCAGATGACCTCTACGGCCCATCCAGAAGGAGGGGTCACAGCCACCTTTTGTTTATTGCCCCCCCCCCCAATACTTTTTCTTGATCTCAGAGCCCCCTACAATTAGTAAGAACTGATGAAGCCTCTTAGATGAGAGGCCAAACGTCTTCTGGAAAACCTCCCGTCCAGTGGCCTGACTGGACTTTCCAAGCTTGACTAGAACCTGGATGAGTCTTCACAGATATGCTCCTCCTCCTCCTCCTCCTCCTCCTCCTCCTCCGCTTTGAGAGTCGCTGTGTGTACCGCAGAGAGAGGGGAGGTTTGCCTCTGCCTCCTCACTCCTACTCGGTTCTGTCTCTCACCACCCCCCCTCTGCCCCCCCCAGTGGCTGCAGGACCCCGGCCCCCGTAACGAGAAGCGGACGCTGTTCTGCGACATGGTGTGCTTCCTCTTCATCACGCCTCTGGCGGCCATCTCCGGCTGGCTGTGTCTGCGGGGGGCCCAGGACCACCTGCAGCTGGGCAGCTGGCTGCAGGCGGTGGGGCTCATCGCCCTGACCATCGCCCTCTTCACCATCTACGTCCTCTGGACGCTGGTAAGAAGCCCACTCGCACACTTTGGTTCAGTCCTGACGGGAAAGCAGAGGTTAATGCCCCCCCCCTCCCCCGGTTGCTTCCACAGGTCTCATTCCGCTACCACTGCCAGCTCTACTCTGAGTGGAGGAGAACTAACCAGAAGGTGCGTCTGCTGCTCCCTGAGGCCCGGCCGTCCAGCGCCTCCCAGCACTCCCTGCTGTCCAGCAAACTGAAGAAGTCGGCCAGTGAGAGCATAGTGTGAGATGGAGCTGCTGCCCGAGGCACCGCCCGCTGGCGGGAACTCAAAAGGCACTTGTGGGCTTTTGCTTTTCTTCCTTCCATTTTTTTTCCCCTTTGCGTCTCTTTTTTCATGCGGCTTCTTATGAGTTCCTCCTGCTGCCGGAGCAGAACCGGCCCACTCAGTGGAGGCTGCTCACAAAGTTTATGCAAAAGCACCGAGGGGGGGGGGCCATGGAGCCGTGAACAGGCTGGAACGGCCCCCCCGCGGCCGGCCCAGCAGCCTCACGCCGCAGGAGCATGAGAACCCGCCTCCTCCCTCCAGAAGAAGAAGAACCTCGGGCTGAAAGCGGCTCAGACTGAGTCCCAGAGGAAACTGGACCGTTTCTCCCAGAGTCTTCACATTTCATCCGAGCGGGCGGCCGGCGAGCACCAGAAATGTGCAATAACAGAAACAGAGACCTCTTCCAACATGCACAGTGAAGCACGCAGGCACCACTGTTAATGACTTTTGATGAGTTTTGTTTTTACTAGACATATTTTTTTAACTCCTCTGAACATTGAATGGATTTACTACTCCCTCCGACCTGGGCCCTCGGCTGTGTCTTCTGTGAGGTTTTCGTATCGTCAGCACTTCACCAGTTGGTGTTGATATTTATACATCGGGGCAGAAAACTCCCCTGCTTATGGTGTTTAAGGGAGCGTTTCCACCGGCGGTTCTGGGCGGCCGGGCTGGCGTTCTGAAGCCTCGTCGTCTGGCCTTTTATCTGCGTGTGGAAAGCGGGCCGGGGGCCACACTGGGGTCATGAGGCGCTCCGCTGTGGGACACCGGATCTGGGTTATGAGGAGACCGTTGATTGCCTCTCGCGCCCGCCGTGGGGGTCCACGGGCTGAAAGGTAGTTACAGAGGCTCTGAAAATAGATTAATTTCCAAAACCAACCTTGATTCCAATCCTGCATGTAGACCGTGACCCCAAAAACAGTCCAGCACTGAGTGTGTAAAGCCCAACAGCTAGTGAAGCAAACAGCGTCTGAGCGCCTCTTCTCATTGGCTCCTGGAAACTTTCTGACTGCGTCAGAGAGTATAAATCCCAAACATGCTAACAATATCTCTGATTTTAGATCTGATCAGGACCATCAGACCTGAGCTGTTTGTGCCACAGCAGCAGGAGGCAGACGTGCTGCTCCTGTCTGTCGCCGGTGGCTCTAAAGGCTCCTCCGGCCTGTTTTTTATGGCGGCTGGCTGCGGTATGTCCAGCTCCTGGAGGGCTGTCCCACATAAGGCCGCAGTTTAGAGGCTTGTTTGTGTTTTCGGCCCGTCAGGATTAAATACGGCAGCGCTGCCGGGTCAGGCAGACGTCTGACCATCCACATGTTTACAGCTGTCGTAAACAAGGCTCTGCCCCCAGGAGGAGCCGGGCCAAAGCCCCCCAGATGTGAGCCACCGTTAAAGATGCAAAACAGAGGGATGGGGAGGCATTTTCAGAGCCGGTTAGACGGAAGCTGCGATGCTCTTCATCTCCACAAAACGCTGCGGGAAAGTTTGGCAACGCAGTTCTCAAAGCTCTTCAATTTGAACAGTTCAAGATCAAAAAGAGATTTGAAATAATTGTTTTCTTTCTTGTTGACAAATCAGTTTTTAGGGTGTCAGTTTGTTTTCATCCTTATCCCCAAAGCTTTCCCAGAAGGCCGGAATATTGTGTATAATATGTAATTTATGTTGTAATTCTTTATAATTTCAGTGCTAAGAGGCTTATGACGTGAAGGAAAAAGGCTACACCAAAATACTGGAGTCTGCAGTTAGCCAAGAACTGTTTGCAAAGCTAATAAAACATGACAACAACATCTGAGTGGGAATTAATCTGGAGAGCTGTGATCTCTTTTTAAATTCATCTGTCAGTGTTTGTTGTGTGTGGGGGGGGTTTTATGTGGAGGAAAAGTAGCTCAGTATAGCAGAGGTTAACTGGTCTGGGACGGGGGAGGGGCCCACCAGCCTCACACTGTTTTGGACAACAGCTCTGTGGACTCACTAATCCTGATGGAGGAAAAAAACATCCTGCTAATGTCAACTTTTGTCTGACATCTCCTCCATGTCGGCTTTCTAAGCAGCTTAGGCTGGAAAATGTCAAAACATCCCACATGTTGACCTGAGCAGACAATAGGATACAGGGACTAAAAGATGCTTTATCGTTAAATTCTGAAACCTGCCTTTGGGGTCTTTTAGAGTAACTTCTCTATAACCATGATGAGGCTCTTGAAAAGGAGACTAACTGGTATAATTCTGTTTTTCCAGTTCAGTCTGTCTCCCTGTCCTCCAGAGAACAACCCAACCATAACACTTCCACCATCATGCACAATGATGTGAAAACCAACTTCCAGCTTTATCTGCTAGTTTGAAATCCAAAATTACTCTCTGACAAACCTGTATAAAAAGAGCAATAATGACCTTTGACCTTTCTGGAGAAGACAATTTACTATAAAATACAATAATAATAAAAAAATTCAACGCAGTGCTTTAGTCAAGAATTTTATTGGAAATTTTCATGTTTCTTAAACTGAAAGTCAAACAATTACAACTGAAGCCACTATTGTTCAATAAATACTTCATGAGGATATTTTTTTTGGCATGATAGATGATGAAAGTAAGAACCGACCGCTCTGTCAAAGGCATAATACTGCTTCACCAGTTCGGAGCAACCGTCTGTGGTTCCTTTTCACGGCGCCATCTAGTGGCAGCCAGTGAAATGCATCCCCGACCCCTCCCTGACAGCTTCAGCTGAGTTCAAACGACTTCACAAGCTTCACTGAGACGGCAGCGACCGCCTCGCGCCTGCACTGCAGGGACTTCACACGACTCCACAAACAACTCGAGGGACATGAAGGCTTCTGGATGCTGTTCTCGTGGCGGGAGAGAAGAGCGCGAGTGACTTCGAAAGTACACACATAAACAAAAAGATGAGGGGGGAGAGAAAAAAGAAAGGAGGGTTAAGTGATGTGGGAGTTGGCCGTGAGCTGAGCTAGAGAGAGAAAAAGTGCACAGGTGGCGTGATGCGGGGTGAGGTGGACAGGATGGGCGCCCAGGCTCGGTCACAGGCTCTGGCAGCACTGCAGCTTGTTGCCCTTCTGGCCGTCGGTGGTCGGCGGGACGCTGATGTCCACCACGTTGTTGCCCGGAGACTCGTCGTGCGCGGATCTGTCGGCTATCTGCTTCTGTGACACGATCCTGTAGATTTCTGCAGAGTGTCACATAAGGAAACACACACATGGGCTTAACACTCCTTTAAAAAGGGTTCTAGAACAAACTTCTAGAACATAAAAAACACACACAAAAAAAAACACAAAATAAAGAACTTAGAAACTAAGGAAATATTCAACGTGAGGCCGGAGACATTGGCTGGTCCACCGTTGGGTTACATCAAACTTCCTTCTCCACCGTTTGGAAACAGAACACTGATTGTTGGAGCTGTGCAAGGGGGGTCTGTCCCCATTATTCCTGCACCCAACAATCTGTTGTTGTCTGTTTCTTAATGATGGGTCATGCATTTTTCAACAGGAGACCGCGGGCACACACGTGCATTGTTTATGAGGACACGCCGTTGTGAGCTGTGCAGGGCGTCTTCTGAAGCTCTTATACTACGGTGGGAGCAGGTTTTTGCACCTTTTATCGATAGCTGTTCTGCGTTTGTAAGCCTATGCTCATTTTCTTTCAAAAAGCAGCTGAAACGCGAAGCTATTTAACCAGACTTGTGCCTGCTGTCTTGTTCTCCACCTGAAATCAGGGAGGCAGCAGCACAAAGCTGAGAAATTACTTCAGTCTGCACCACAAACGAACAGGCTACGCTGTACAAAAAAAAAACAACAACACATCTCCTCTGTGGTGCAAACGCACCTTTACATGCTGTTGTGCTGTTCAGCCACCGGGGGGCAGCAGCGTTCATGTGGAGCAGTGGGCTGTTTGTAGTGCTGGTGTCAAAGTGGACGGGATACTGGTGCTGAGACGGTGGAGACCCTCCACTAAAGGGGTCAGACTGCTTTCAGCCATTCAGGCCTCGTCCCTTCTGTTATGAAACCGGCTGATGTCACTTTTAACCAATCAGGAGCATAAAATGGGCAGCATCTCCTCCAGAACCTGTGGAGTCTGAGCTTTCTGAAGAATGTTTCATCTGTTGCCGTGCACTGAACGACTTACGGGAGCTAAAATTACCAAAGATGGAAACAACCCTAAGATCAAAGTTAGCGCACACTCAGCACATTTTCCTTTACTCTGACGTTCCGCTGTATCTCCACCGCCGTTAAGACGATGAAAAGCCGCCGGATGTTGCCTTTTAAGTTGACATCAAACTCTAGGCTTGTTTACATTTGCTGAACACAATGAAGTTGGTCAGCGTGAAGGCTAAAAATAACCTCCAGTGAATTTGTGACAGCTCACTAAAGGCCCAAATGAGCTAACAAATTACACATGAAGAAAGAAGCTTAAAAGATGTCACAACTAATTAGGTTAATTGGCACGGGTCAGTTCTTTGGATGGAACGGCTTCCTGAGAGGCCGAGCTTTCCAGGAGTAATGATGGGGAGGACTTTCTCACTGTGTGAGGGACTTAGCGGGCATTCTGAGTACATGAATCAGCATTAAGCAGCAAACTAAATAGAGAATGCATTCATTTATGGTCCAACTCACAACGCACACGCAGACGTCATCAGGTCTGAGATAGTTTGAATAATAATTCTACATGAAACTCTAACCAGTTTTTTTTTTTGTACCGGTGCTTAATTTTCCTACCTGTTAAAATGTTCTTGAACGCCTCTTCTACATTTGTGGAGTCCAACGCTGACGTCTCGATGAATGACAGGGTGTTCTTTTCTGGTGTGGGGGGAGAAGTTGACAGTTCACACGTTTTACATCTCAGACAGGGTAAACCTCCTCCTCCCAAACGGCCCCGGCTGCCGCTTACCAGCGAAGGCCCGGGCCTCGTCGGTGGGCACCGCCCGGAGGTGGCGGAGGTCGCTCTTGTTCCCGACCAGCATGATGACGATGTTGTTGTCGGCGTGGTCCCGCAGCTCCTTCAGCCAGCGCTCCACGTTCTCGTAGGTCAGGTGTTTGGCGATGTCGTAGACTAGAAGAGCCCCGACCGCACCCCGATAATACCTATCACCACAACACACACCACAGTCAGTTTTTAAACGTTTTTCCAGGCTGTCTGTGATCAGGAGGACTGACGCGGCGGGAACACTCACGCTGAGGTGATGGCTCTGTAGCGCTCCTGTCCAGCTGTGTCCCAGATCTGGGCTTTGATCGTCTTCCCGTCCACCTGGATGCTGCGGGTGGCAAACTCCACCCCTATGGTGCTCTTGCTCTCAAGGTTGAACTCATTTCTTGTGAAACGGGACAGCAGGTTACTCTTCCCGACGCCCGAGTCCCCGATGAGGACAACTGGGAGGAGAACCAAACGTCAGATTTACACACTGTTCACACGACGCCCAAACAAAAAACAGTTTTCAGGTTTGAAAGCACTCCAGCAATAACCCAGCGACGAGGACACGGATCCACCCACTTTTAAACTTTGAATAATGAATTAATACATCTTTAAAGGAAGCCGTGGTGCGGTTTTCCAGAGCAGAACTGTGGCCATCGGCTGCCCTGCGGCCCGGGACGTTTTCGGGGCAGAAGTGCTGGCTGGGTGTTTCTCAACCGGGCCGAGAAAGCCTTATCGGACTCTGCCCCGCTGGGAGTCGGGCGGGGGGAAAAGGCTGCCAACAACCTTCTCTCTGGGAAACCTGACTCAACAGTTTCTCAAGGCTTCCGGCTCCCTGTCATCCGGAGGAGTCATCGGTTTCCTCCAATCAGTGTCGGACAGCTGCGCCGCTCCCTGGACCTTCATCTGCCACAGAACAGTGCATACATTTACTAAACCCGGAGCTTTCCTCTTCTTCCTGTGCTGGAAAAACATGACTATGGACCCAAACTTTGATTCCCTCTCGAGGGATTAAAAACTACAGAATTAAATGTTCCTCCACGGTGACTAACAGGGCTGAAGTTTGGTTAGCAGAGGATAGCAGAACAACAGCGGTTTAATCTTTAACAACTACACCTGAACGCAGCAGAGACATATATCCTTTAATGTACCACATAATGAGCAACATATTGACAGGAAAGGTATCTTCCAGAGGACTGGAAAGTAATTAGACACCTGACAATAAACAATGCGACACCAGTTTCCCCTTGTTTCCTCTCACAGGGAGGGTTTCCTCCCCCAGGCACAAAGGGAGCTCCTGTTTCCGCCCCGTTAACCTAACTGGATAAGGTAGCCCGTGGAAAATACGCCACTTCTGTTTTGTCCTCGTTTAAACCCGGGTTTGGTCTGTGGTTCCAGGTTAGGACGACGTTTGTTCGAAGCCTTGTGGTTGTTGTCAATGCGGTCCCTCCGTCCTCACGACTAGCGGCTAGCAGGTTGAGACTCCACCGGCCACACGCCCTAACGTCCGTGGAACGGTTGCGGAGCGACAAACGGTTGAAGTCAAACTTTAACGCGAACAAAAAACGGCCCCACGCTTTGAATGCGGGTGAATGAGAGATTCCCCCGGACGGTTGAGGGCTCTTAAACCGGCAACCGACCCCTCTCGCCGCGAAAACCGCTGAGCTAGTTGCCGTTAGCCGCCGCCAGCAGCTGATGTTGCCCACTGACGTTACCGCAGCTAGCATGCTAACTGCGCTTTAGCCCGTCTCTCCTTTTGAGCCCCGGCAAACGAGCCCGCCCGGCTCTCCCGGTCTGCTCCGCTCACCTTTGAACAAGAAGTCATATTCGTCGTCTCTGTTCCCCATTGCGCGGTGCGTTCAGCTCTCCGAGGGCGCAGTGATGATAGGAAATGCCTCCCTGCGCTGACCGGGGTGGTGGTGCGCCGAGCTGACAGGAGACCCTGCGCACTTTGCGTAAGAAGCGCAGGAGAGACGCCGCGCACTTTGCGTAAGAAACGCTGGAAAGCCGGTGGATCACGTGAAACCCCAGCTACGCTGCTCCAGGTACGGAGCTGAAAAAAGGCAACAAACCAAAAGGTATCACGGCTCGTTTGGTGTGTGTTATCTATCTACACCGATCACTCAGGCCTCAACTACAAGAAAAAGTGTGTCAAAAAGCATTTCTTCGTATTTTGGTACATAGCTTTAACCAAAGTAACACAACTACACGCCTCCACGGGTCTGGGTCTCTTAGTCTCTGTTAGTTTCAGAACAACAGCAAAGATTTATTTCCACCAACTAGTTACTTAAATGAATTCAATTATGATAAATCTAATTCAAAGAGGTTTATTTATCCAAAGTAGGCCAATTCAATTAGCTGTCTCTGGTCAGGCAGCACACTGATTTGCTGTCAGTGACAACAAATCAGTGTGAGGGCAGCAACAAAACCCAGTCCCCACAAAAAGGAGGGGGATGGTAATAAAATACATTTCAAAATGATGGCTGAAATTTTAAAAAGTACTACTTGGTGCTATCAGTAGCATTTAGCAGCCTTATAGCTTAGGGAATAAAAGAACTGGAATATTTATTTGTTTTCCCTGGAGGGGCTTGATACAGTAAACGATGCATTAAGCGAAACTGGGATCTGGTCAGGATTACTGTCTGGTTTTCCGGACTACCCAGTTTTTTTTTCCAGAGGGAGTTCAGGGGAAAATGAGAGGATGAGTTGTAGCA
>JABUIW010000023.1:1171121-1201772 GCA_013363375.1 Menidia beryllina
GGGGGGGGGGGGGGGGGACACGAGCCGGGGTCAGTGCGCCCCGGAAAGAGACCGCTGGGGGTTTACCGGAAAACCCTGCCACTGACATAATGCTTTAAACGTGCACGTGTCATTTTGTACACTATGTGTCATTCACCATTCACACACACATTCACACACTCGTTCACACACCAGATGCAACCAGTAGGCAGCCTGGGGTTCAGAGTTTTGCCCAAGGACTCTTCGACATTTGGCCTGGATTAACATGGAGTAGAACCACTGTCCCTCCGATCAGTGGGCAATTGCTCTTTTCCTCCTGAGCCCCCGATTCCCCACAGAGACAAGGGCTACCTTACCCAGAACTGTGTAGGACTCGGCCGTGAACCTGTCTCTGCCGGGCCGGGCCGTCGGCGCCCTCTTTGGAGACATCAGGGCCGTCCTGCTTACACGGGAGACAGCAGGCAGAGACCCTCAGAGACCCTCAGAGACCCTCAGAGACCCTCAGGACTGAGACCCACGGCAGCGTGTGCGGAGCGCTCCGGGAAACCAACCTGGCCGGGGAGTGCATCGGGGAGTTGGTTCGGTTCTTCTCTTTGCGGATCTCCTGCACCTTTCCCCCGCTGCTGTCCCACTCCACGCTCAGGTCCTCCACCTTCAGGTTCTGGTGGGCCGAGCCGGCGTCCAGTTTGAACGTGAAGGCTGGGCGTGAGACGGGACGCTGGGTTACAGATGGAGGACGGGACTAAAGACGGCCGGAGCGCGGCTCTCTGATCGAGGGCTCACCGTGGGTTTCCAGAGTGACGGGCTCCGAGAACTCCCCGGCCACGGCCTTGTTGCACGCTCTCACTCTGAACGTCATGTATCGGGTGTCAAAGCGCAGACCTGACAATTACAAGTAATGACTCAATTTTCTCAGAGATGAACCACAAAACCAACACACACACACACAAAAAAAAACTCCCTCTCTACCTGTGAGAGTGTGCTCCTTCTCTCGTATCCCCTCCAGCACCATCCAGGGGTAGTCCTCTCTGATGCGGGGCGGGCCCTCGTGATTGGTCCGCCGGTGCTCCAGGATGTAGTGGTCGATCTTGCTGTCGGGCTCCGGCAAGGTCCAGACGACGGTCACCGTGTTGTCGCACACCTGGCACTCTGACACCTGGATCTCTGGGGTGGCGGGAACTGAAGGGAGGAGACCGTTTTCAACTGCCCTCTGAGCCTTAAATGTCGCCTAAAGCTGCGTGACCTTAACCTTTAACACAGCAAACCGCCTGTTTCGGTACGTTTACTGAACATCTGCAGTGACTGCTTTTGGCCACTGGAGGGCAGTGTGACCCCGAAAGAGTTCTACATGCTGAAAATGACATTTCCTCAGCATGAACCAGATTTTATCTTCTTCCCGCCGACAGCAGTGAAATTCTGGTAGAGTCTCCAAACACGCAGTGATTTTTTTCTGAGCTGCAAACTGCAGCGCGAACACGACCGTGATGTAGTGAGAAAAAAAAAGCAAGCCGGCGTGGCTGGTTAAAAGAGGTCACAGAGCTGTAGAGCGACTTCGCTGTGGTTTCCTATCTTGTGCGACCCCCTTTTACATCACAGGCGCTTCTGTGACTCACCACACAACATTCTGGGTAGGTGGAACAAACAGCAGGAACTCTGCCTGCCGACATGCTGCCGTTTCTGCCCTGATTTCGCCTCCTGATAGATTCAGTTTGTTCTCATGATACGTACTCATGGATATTTAAATTCAAGTTAAGTGTAGCCTTTGGACATGTGCAAATGTTGAGCTGTGGGACACTGCAGGTCAGAGACGGAACTCCAAAGAAAGACGCTTCAATATTTGCACAGCCTTGTGTATTAGAAGGTGTCGGCCCTTTTAAATAGTTCCATCATGGACATTCTCACTTTATTAAGCCCACTCAAACTAGGGTTTCCAGTGAGCTGCTGGTTTAATTTTTGTAGAAACTCACAACTAAAACCAAAACCAAAACAAGGTAATATCATTTGGAAATGTGGTCAGTTTGCATTTTACACGAGTCCATAAAATAAAAAAAACAGCATTCCCTCATTGTAAAGTACACAATGACGGAACGATGCTGGAAAAACAGCAGCATGAAAACCTGCCCACAAACTAAACGTGTCCCCTCCTCCCATGTCTCGGCTTCGAGCTGCACCTCAGCCAAAGAGGTATTCAGCATTTAAAAAGGCTCTTTTTGTCTGCGTGTGCGTCTCTGGGGGCATGTCGGTGGGGGGGGGGGGCAGACCTGGGAGGAACCTGAGACCCTGCAGCATCTCCCTCTCCTGGCTGAAATCCACCATCAGGTGACTCATGTTGTCACTGGCTTTGGCCTTCAGGGAGAGTCGAAAGGCCGGCGCCATCGTCACGCTGCACACAGTGAGACACAAAGAAAAAAAACGTACAAACACAAAAAACGCACAAACACACGGGGTGGAAACAAGAGCGGGGCATTACTGCACTGAACCAGGAGGGGAAAACAAAAGACCGATGACTAAGACATTACTAAGAAAAGACCACTAACTAGGATTCTCGGACTACCACTGAACTCATCACCCTAATTCACCAGTTCTTAGAAACACATCTAGAGAGGGAGCAGCATTCATCTGGAGGGGGGGGGGGGGGGGGACAGGGGGGGGCGGGGGTGCGGGGGGCACCAAAAGAGGGAGGTTTTCCAGAGTTCTCATAGTCTAAGACATGGATGCGGGGCGGGCTACATGTGCGAACGCATGCATGGCTACATGGTGGGATGGCTCTCTGGCAAAAGGAGGCTATACGACCACAGGAAAGCAGCCGGTGGCTGAGTACTATACCTATCCTTAATGTCTTTGGCCGCCTGGAGAGGAGAGGCAGAGAGGGGACAGGAAAAGGAGAGAAGAGATGTGGAGCGAAGAGAGAACACGTTGTCACAAAACGTCTCAGGCTGCCGCAGGGAAAACAGGAGCGGGGCGGGCCGAGCTCCGGGCGCCGGGCGCCGGCCCGCCTCTCCGCGTCAGTCACCTGGGTGAAGCCGTCGGCCTCCGCCGAGCAGAGCGTCTGGTTGGCCAGCTCCAGCAGCTCCTCCGAGCTCTCCAGGGCTTTGGAGCAGGCGCTCAGCTGACTCTGGGGGGGAGCAGCGAGTCCGGGTCACACACAAAAGCCTCACAAGCCTGCCTGCAGAATAATGGCGCCGTTGTGCGGGCCGCCGAGGTCGCGGCATCATTTGAGAGTCATGGCTCCGTCTCCAGGCTGCAGAGGCCTCGGCACTCAAGATTTACTGACACTTTGACCTGATACAAGGCTCGAAACAGCTACAGGATACGTTTACATCCCGAGTCTTTCATTAGCTTTTTCATTGGGAGTTAGAGTTATTTTATTTAGTTTTATTCCCCCTTTTTTCAACCAAAATGTGCCAAAAGCAGGTTTTTCTTTGCAGCCAAAATCCCTGCTGTGAATTGTGGGTTCCTTTTTGAATGAACTGAGTGGAAGCAAACAGCTAAACCTAAGAAGCAGATCCCAAACAAAACGACTTTTGCTTTGACTGAACTTTCATTGTGCGCCACAGGATCCGAACACACGTTCCGTCCACTCACATGTTCAGATCTGCTTCAGTTTTACCCGATTTGCTCACCGTTTCTGCATACTCAGACATCATTAAGTGGTTAAAAGGCAAACAGAGGTGGGGGGATTGTCTGGGTCTGACATAATTACACCCTCCCACCTGTGCCAAGTCTTTGGTTTTCAGAGAGAAAAAAATTCAGAAAGCTGTGGTTCATCTTTTCATGAGTTTGGTGTGAAAAGCTTCCTGAAATGGGAAGACGGGGGCGTCCTGACCTGCAGCTCGTACGTGCGACTGGCCCTCTCCTGCTTGATGCGCGTCAGCATGCTCTCCTTCATCTCGCCCAGGACGGCGTGCAGGGCGCTGAACTCCGACTCCAGGTCCTCCTGCACCCGGCCGGAGTTCGCCTGCAGCCGCACACACACAAACAAAAACAGAGGAGAAGGACACGGTGACGGAGGGAACGTCCGGCCGGCGTGGGGGGGGGACGACAAGCACCTCCAGGTTCTCCAGGCTCTGCTTGAGAGTGCAGACGAAGTTGGAGATCTCCTCGTTCTTCACGGCCAGCGTGTGGGTGATCTTACGCAGAGACTCCTGGAGGAGAGACCACATCTGGTGAATTCATGGCCTCCCCCCCCCCCCTCCACACCTCTGACCGGCTCACTGAAGTGGCCCTCCTGAAGCTGAAGGACTAATCAGTGCTTAGCTGGAAGGGAATACAAAGCTGTGGGCTCTGAGCTCCTCTTTGAACACGCTGCAACACTGAGACGGGATCAGAGGGAGGGAGGACACTTCAGGGGCAGGAGGATGCGCATCGGTAATGTGATAATGCATAATGTGGGCCGGCTTCAAAGGACCGGGCGGGCATTGTTCCTCTACCTCTGACAGGGAAACCACTCCCGCTGCCAGCCCCCGACGCCTCGCCCTCGAGTGAAAGAGCCCCATTCATTCAAAAAGGGGGCTGAGTAATATGTTTGTTGATGCGAGAGGAGCTGCGCCGAGGCCCCGCCGTCCGTGAACGTTACGGCGGGGAACGGGGCGTCGGACGCCGCCTTCGACGACGTCGAGTAAACGAGCGAAACAAACACTCGGCTCCGTCCCGCGTCCAGGAAACTCCTGAACCTCTCGGCCGCTCGCTTTCCCTCCGTCCCTTTGTACACAACGCCCTGAAACCGCCCCCCACCCCCCTCCTTTCCCCTTCAGACACCTGTTCCTCCGGCCCCGGCCCACCTTCTGGTCTCCCATCCTGCCGTCCAGATGCACCGGAGCTCCGCACTGGGCCGGTTTCCGCCCTCCGTCCCCGGGTAGAAGCTCTGCTAGCGCGGCCGAGCTGGTACTGATGCTGCCGGAGCGTAACGCATCTTCGGACGGACACGAACACCAACGCCTATGGGGCCGTAGCGCCTGGTGCGCATGCGCCGCAAGAGGATTGTGGGTAGTGGTGTTTGTTAGGTAGCCGAGCAGTGCATCTTTAGGAACAGACTTACTGACATTTGGGTCACAGCAGGTTCAGGATTTTGTTGTAAAAAAAACGAAATTCCTGCTATGTGGCTCTGAGATCTGGAAATGATTGGCCATCCTCTGTCTTCTTCAAATAGTTCAACTCAGATGTTCTATGTATGAAACTGAAAAATCAAAAGTATCAAATGTCATCGATGCAACAGGATACTTTACTCACCTCTATCCCCTCAATTTTTTCCATATCCACATCTCCTTATTTATTTGATGGCGGATTCAGTCCTAATACTATGGAGGACATCAGAGAACTGTTAATCAAATATTTTTCTTTTTTTTTCAACATAAGGCTACTCTCAAAGTTGTTCTATTGAACTCCAGTCTTACATTAAAAATAGATTTTTTTCTCTTTGGAAACAAATATGAGAAACTCTTGTGATAGAACTTAAGGACTACGATGCTGGTAGAAAGAGGGGAAATCATCTCATCAGCCTGTATTTTAGTGTGTCCACGGTCAGTAATTCCACCTATAAATGCCACCTTCCTTCACAGTTTAATTTCTCGCTGTTATGTATCATCATACCAACATTCTTGTGCTTCTTTACCTTGTATTTGTTGTGGTAGTCAGGCCAGTTTCAAGTAAAATGTCTGAAATATCTTATCAGCCCAAAGAATGTGCTGTGATATGCGCCAGACTGTCTGTCGTGTTTTTTTTTTTAAAGCAAAAATCAGGGGTTGCAAGTTCTGTCTTTTTTATTCTTGAATGCTGTCTGGCTTGAGAATATCTGCTGTCCTTGCCTGCGTCCGAGCAGTCACAAAAGCACTGATTTAAGTTAATTTGAGGAGATTATGTATGTAGAAACTGTTTTTCTCTAACTAATTTCCTATTGAAGAATTACAATGGAAAAACAAAAGCAAATAGTAAAGAAAAATAATTTCTTAAAAAACTTTCCCATCTAACATCCCAACTATTCTACCTATTTATTCCAATTTTCTATAAACGTGTAGATGCTTGAGAAAATAGGAAAATAGGAAAACATGTCATGTTCAATCTATGCAAATGAGGTTCCCAGACAGGGATGTAAAAGAAAGGCCTGTAAAAAAAAAAGTAAAAGATCATGAAACAAAGCCTGATATTCTGTTTGTGAATTTCTCGATTTGACCATTTCCATAAACATGACTGTAATTTTTGCAAGCAAAAAAAACTACAGCTGTCTTTATTTTCTGCTCAGCTCAAGAAACGTTATAAACAAATAATACCTGTGCCCACTGGAACCAATTCAAAGAACTGTAACGCTTTGAATAAGAGCTTTTTAAGATTATTGCTCTACTTGCATATTCAGATGGGACCTACTTTCAGTCTCTTTACAAGAAAAGATCATAAGGATGAGGTTTTCTGCACCCCTCAGATGTTCCGCCTTGCAGCCTGTCCCCCTCACAGCTGTGAACTAACAGCATTCACACACCTGTTGTGAAGCAAAAACTATGTCTTAAAATGACTTGATGATGAGTTTCTCTGAAGCATTGTTTTAGTTTTTAAAGGCCACATATTAACATGTCAAATGCTGTCGTGTTTTCTCAGCTTTCTTGACTTAAAAACAATAGCATAAGTGCCCAAATTTCTAGTCATCTCTGTCTCCTCTCCTGATATTTAAAAAAAAAAAAAAATTATTTGGGTTGAATAAGAATATTGACATCCGATATGGTTGTGTCTTGACACCGGAAGCCATTTTTTCCTATTCTACAGAGACATTGTGGGCGCATGGTAGAATTAGTTTTAACACCCTTGCACCGAAAACCCACAGAGGTTTCTCTAACCCAGTTGATCGCTGAATGTCGTTGATGGTATTCAGCAAATCAGGCGAGTTACCCCCAGCCCCACAAATAAACAGAAAGCACTTATTTGCATGTGAGGCAGCAAAAGCAGGCTGCTTTGATGTCTATGGACGGAAAGCCTTTGGACCAGCCATTTGTCAAAGTTCTTGAGAGAATCTCTTTTTTTGGCCTTTCTGGTATTTTTGCTTTTGTTTCTCACAACCACATTTTCACATTTTCCATCTTCAAAGTTAGTTTAGACCTCCAGTAAAGAGATTTTCTCCACACCAAAAGCGAATATTTCTCACACTAATGTTGCAGAGAACTGCTTCTTCCTCTCAGCCCGCCCGCCCGCCCACCCACACACACACACACACACACACACACACACACACACACACACACAGTCACACTCAGGTTTGCTTCTAGCGCCGTGTCACATGTGGCCAGACAGGCAGCCGAGACAGGATGAGAGTCAGAGGACAACCGCTTCTTCTGTGAGAGGATGAACATGTGGCTGAAACACGCAACTCTGGTGTTACTCACAGGTACGGTTTCACATTTAAATGATCAAGACTGACTTTTACAAAGGAAAAGGTAGCTGTAGATTGTTTTAAAATGGGTGCGATTGGTGTGATGTGTTCCGTTTTTGCTGCTGAGGAGATATTAAGTCACCCTGAACAAGTTTTAACACTTTACTTTCTCCAATATTCACAGTGACTGGAGCAGCTGTGGGGATGTCACTGGAGATAAAATTAACAAATCCATCAAACCCAAGAAAAGAGGAAGTTCCTTTTGGTTCCTCCTTGACTTTGATTTGCTCTTTGGGTCACTGGGGAGGCACTTCTACCAGATATCGAGTAAACTGGACTTTCACTTCATTTGTATCAAATGAAACCCACACATGTCGTTCGATGTTTTTGAGAAACTCCACTGAGAAGCCCAAGCAGGAGTCATGTCAGGGCAATAGATGGACTCTGTTGAATGTTAATGAAACAAACAGCGGATACTACTGCTGTGAGATCACATCAGAGATTCCCATACTAATCAGCAACAAGAGTGACACAAAAGAAATAGTTGTTGGTAAGTATTGCATTTGAATGTTTAAGTGCAGCTTCATTCAGGTTGACTGTTTTAATGAGCCGTGATGCTAATGTAGGCCCAGTTTATCAAACAATGATCAGTCAAATCCTATATTTATATTTTTACAGATTGTGTTATGATTTTTGTGTGCAATAACTTCCACTGGAACCTGCTTAGAGCATTGTGAACTAATCATCCTGTGCTATGCTGCTTAGAAATGCTAAAGTAAAGCTGAGCTGCAAAGCCTGCTGCGCTGAAACAGAAATTCATCCAGTTATTACTAAATTTTGTCATTCTCGCTTGCCATTTTAACTAAATGCCTGCTTCTTATGTCATTTTGTTACAGTGAAGCACTTAGTGGAAAACACCACGTATCTGTCGCTTGTGACGAGTAAGCAAGGTGTGTGTGCATGAGTGGATGCGCGTGGGGGTGGATGCATGTTCAAACTTCATGAGCATTTGTATATTTTTTATGCCTGGCTGAGTCTGAGCTTTGACCCGTTAACATTGCAGTTGGTATTTTTAGAGGTGTGAAAACTTCTGGGTAACAGGTCAGAAGCTGTTCTTACATAGAAGTGAACAACCACGCAAGCATCCGGCCGGCCTGCGCGCCTAAATTGATCCCAAGCGATCACAAATTTGCTTTTGCAATCTGAAATAGAGATTTTTAGATTTTTATCTTGACCCCTTCCACATGGTTCATGACCTCTGACCTTGTTGATAACGCTGCCTCGACGTGCTGACATTTCAACGCTTTGTTTCCATCTCCCAGTGAATCCCAGTGAGTGGACCCCGCAGGTTCACTGGTGGATATGGGCCCTGGTGGGGGTGTCCTCGCTCTTCCTGTTGATACTGCTGGTCCTCTGTGCTTTGCACAAACAAAGAGCGAGAAGTGAAAGAGGTACCTGTCTCTCTTTTCAGGTGTAAGGTCCGATAACCATGTCGTTTCGCGACATGTCCGTAACGACTGCATATTCGTTCTGTTCAGATGAGAAAGCCCACAAAAATGAAAGCAACTTGAAGGTAACGGGCCGAGAGAAAAAGATGGCTCAACAGTAACAAAAAAAAACTAATTAAATCCAGATAAATCTCTGAAGCTCCCAGGTCAGGTCATAGAAACACAGACTGTAAGCCAATCTATTCCATGGCAATGATTTGGATTTTGAGAAAGACATGCCTTCTCTTAGCTTTTTTGACAGAGCACATTAGAAAGTTCGACTGTGTTCATTATGCCAGGAATCTGCCCGGGCAGTGGCTGGCCTAAGCATACCGAGTAAGCAGGTGGTTTGTGTGGTTCAAAAGCCCAACGTGAAACAAGCTAACATGTCAGTGGAACTGTTTCCCCTGTGTGTGGTTAAAGTAAGCATGCAAACATTTTACTTGTAAAGGGTAGACCACATTTCCTTGTTTCCTGGACGAACGTTGTGGGGCTGCGAGCTATTGACCAGTTCTCTCTTTATTGCTTAAAGAAAGAAATGCTCGACAGCTGCGGTCATGTTGGAGTATACTTTTAAAGAGACATTTAAACATTCTGGCCATTTTAACCTGAACTTTGTGTATGCTTATTGACTGGGCCTCATTTTTAGTTCAAAACTAGATGAGAGAAATCAATACTTATTTACCTTTTTACATAAAGAAATAAAAAATGGATACCTCTAAAAGATTCAAAGTCAAACTTTCACAAGTGTTCCAACGTAGTTAAAGGGAAAATTATTTAGAAAGTTTAATCAGAAACGTATCTATAAAGTTATCATTTTAATCACATAGTTTGTCATCCAAACTGAGGAAGACAAAACAGAGAGAATGTAAGTCCCTGCTCTCTGTCGTGTCAGACAAAGCAGACAGGAAATAAGTTATAAATGCAGGTGACCACAGAGGCTGTAGACAAAAGAGTCACTGCAAAACCATTCCTGTTACTATACAATATTTACATTTTTTTTAGGTTAACGTCTTATAGATCTGCCCATCTGTTTATCTCCACAGTGTAGAAAGAGCATACTAGAAGTAATATGATCAAAGCAGGAAAATATTTTGCGTGGAGCCTGTTGCTCATTATTTTTTACCATGTGAGGATATCTCACAAATTGATTTACACGACTGGGTGTACGTCTCTGAGAACAATGAAACTAGAAATGCTCAAAACGATCACATAGTGAACTCATTTTTTACAGAAATTTGCTAACCTTGACGGCTTTGATGCGATAGCTGAAGAATTCATTCAGTTTTTAAACATGATTGAGAGGATTTTTCCCAGCGATGACTCTTCTTATGAATGTAAGATGAGGTAAAGGTTGCATTTAATGTTTCGAGAGGTGGCCGAGGCTGGCATTGGGAGAGTATTAGTATCTGTCAACTGAGTTCTCAGTCGGACAGAAAGTGGAAATAAATGTTGGAGTTAAATTGATAATCAATAGGATGATTTACATTTTGACACCATTTCTTGATAAGAGTAAATAAGAAAATATGCCAATACTGATTAATTGTTGAAGTTTATTTTGTAAAAAGTTAATTTGTTCTGACCGTTTGTTGATTTCTGTTTGACTTTAGTGAATCGTTGTGAGCTTTAAAGCAACACTTTATCGGTGCAGCCGATTGCTGCTGTGTCCTCTTAAAGATCACTCGGCTCTAGTTTTTTTTTACAAATGTTTTGAATTATTTAAACCAGCAGCTATGTAGTGTAAATTATATGAATAATTAAATCATGATAAAATGATAAATGATACAACATCTACATCCTGGTCAAACTGAGTGCTGAGTAGATTATAATCAAGATCAGATTTATCTAATTTTTATCATGAACTATTAAAACTCTAATATATTTTCATTTAAATATAAAGTTGCTCATTAACTCATTTATTCAAAAACTATCAAGAATGAAACAGTAATTTAAAGCAAAAGCTATTTGAAAGTTTTAAACTTTCCCTTTTCTGGCCCACAGAGTGTCATAAAAAACTAACCTTATGAATATTGTTATATCTATTGTAGGTTGATTTCTCAGTTTCTCGCAGGTTAGTAAATAACTCTGACAAGTGAAGGTAAAAGGTTATGGACTCGTGGTTTGTGTGGTCTGTGCTGCAGAAGAGCCTGTGTACGTCAACAACCACCATAAGCGTCGGTCGGTGCCGGAGGTGGACAACCTGAAGACGGTCCCCGCCTCCCACAACTACCGGACCCCCAGTCCGGCCAGGAGGTACGAAGAGGGCCAACGGAGGAGCAGACCGTGAGGAGGTCTTTGTCATCCCGTTTTAACATAACACCCCCCCATCGTCTCTGTTTTCTCTACCCATTCCTCCCTGGACAAGCTGGGCCTGCAGTTTCTCCAGCAGGTGGTCAGGACTCTGGTGCAGTTGCTGAAATGAACCGCTAGATGGCGCGTGGTGGTTTGTGAACCCGTGTTTGAATGTTTGTTTATTACATTTGTATCCATGTGAGCTAATAATGAAGCAGAAAATAGCCTCTGCGTGACAAACATAAAAACAAATAGCTGTGACTGTACTGATGTATGAAAATATGTAAAATATTAATGTTTTTCAATCAATTATGTGGCTTTGCAGTTTGCATTAAAAATGTCTTGCGACTTTTGGGGCACGTTTTTGTCATTCACCGCTTCTCTTTTTCATTAAATGTAACATTTTAAACGTCTAATTAAATATCATTAAAGCACGTGACGCCTGCGAGAGCAGAGGTATCAATTCTCCTGTAAAGTCTGGTCTGCTTGGAGTTTTTTTTTTATTTTTTTTTTTTTTTAAAGAAAGGTACGGTCAGTGGTCACGTGACGAGGCTTGCCTTGCAGCTGAGCGCAGGCAGGCTGCAGGCTGCTGGATAATCGGCAGCAGCAGGAATTAAGTGCGGAGTTGAACGTTACAGGTGGAGCCGAGCGCGCACGGACGCTTGGAGAGCTTTCCCATGGAGGTCCCCGCTCCTCCCGGTAAGTCCTAGCTTTGGGGGGGGGGGAGGAGGGGGTGACTTTTACCGACTTGTTTGCGTCTACGGGGCTGCCCCCCCCAGCACGGGTGTTGTTAGTTTTTTATTTTTTCTATTCCACTGATCGCTGTGGGAATTAGACTCAGGTGGCCGACGCGGCGCGGTGTAGATTCCCTGCTCTTATTTCCAGATTAGGGGATATCCTAATCTAATAATAGCTAAGGGGGAGCTGGGGTAAGCAGAGGTGGGATATGCCTAGAAAGACTCGCACCGACGCAGGTTGGGTTTCACTCGGAGAGAGGCTCAAACTTCAAGGGTCGCAGGGTCAGCAGAGTTACACAAGCGTGTGTGTGTGTGCGTCAACACAATAATATTACCGTCTGATTCTCTTGTTTTATTTTTGGGATTTTCACATTTACTCTAAACACAACGAATCCTGTAAATGTGCATCCATCTGCAGCTCTCGGAGATGCACCCCCTAAATGCGTTGGATCAGTTGTGTGTCAGTCTGAGGCTGGAATCAGACCTGGAAGTGGACTCACTCTGCAGAGCAGCAGGTTCAGGACGGTGCCATCAGCTGCACGCGAGTTGTAGAGGACCAAACATTAATTACACGCAGCTCTGACATATGCAGGCAGGGCTGCACACACACCAATGCCTCAGATAACACACACACACACACACATCCTGTGGTGTGGAGACGATGCACCAGACACAACTGTACTGAGAGCGATGGGTTAATTTGATACCACAACACAATCAGAAATGTAAAGTGACTTTCAGGAGTTTGAGAAGTACCTGGAAATACAAAAAAGAAAAAAAAAAAACATCTTATTGGCTGCAATTGTCAGAAGTTCAGACCTGAATTAACAAGTCCAGGTTTAACAGGTGAGAAGAGAACAAAGTAATAAGCAGTTCTGATTATTCCTCACACGTATTTTAAATGAGTCAGAGCATGTTTTGCTGACTGATCATAACTTACAGCTGTTGCATCTCCATAATTATCTCTTTTTTTCTGGGACCAAAACAGGTGAACTCAGTTCCACGTTTTAGGTTTAGAAGAAGCAAATTATACCGTTGTCTATTTGAAGACAAAAAAACACTTTTTCCTAGTTTCACAACCGTCATAAACATGATGAATATCAGTATAATCTGTATGTCTGTGAATAATGACTTTTGGTAGGTAGAAAAGAGGAACTGAAGGTACACGCTTAGATTTTAGCAATTACTTTTTTACAAAAAAAACTCTAAAGTTGTAGCTTTTCTATTGAACTCTTTTTTTAGAGGCAAGACATTTTTTTGATTTAATCAGTGTTATTTATTCAGCAAATCATACCGTTGTCAATTCGGAAACAAAAAAAAATCACTTTCTTCTAGTTTCATAACCGTCATAGACATGATGAATATCTGTATAATCTGTATGTCTGTGGGGGTTGACTATTGGTAGATAGAAAAGAAGAACCGAGGGTCATATGTTTAGATTTTAGTGATTATTTTGTTGCAAAAACAACAATTCTAAAGTTGTGGCTTTTCTATTGAACTCTCTTTTAGAGGTAAGACATTTTTTTATTTAATCAGTGTTTATTGTAGTTAAGTCCTTTTTTTTAATGGTTCCCATGTGTCAGTTATCATTGCAAAACTACATGTTTTCCCCTGGTGCAACAGGCCCTGCTGAGACTTGCTTGGGTGTGTGTTTGTGTTTCCAAGAGTGCACTTTACACTTCAGCAGCCTTGTCTCATTAATGACAAGCCATTTGTCAGGGAGGAGGTAAGGATCTTATTAAGCAGGTTATTCGGCTTGCTTGTCGTCTTTTATGATTGTTAGTCGTCTGATGGTTGGTGGTAATGCTACGCATCGCAGCGGGTCTGAAGTCTGAGCCCACAGCTTGTTTTTAGAAGTACAGTTTCCAGCTAAATGCAGCTCACAAGGTGACAGCCAACTGTCATCGTTTATTTAGATTTTTTACTTTTTTTTTAAAGCAAATCCGGGCTTGGAAAAACATCACCCAGCACTGAACTGGGGTGTGTTTTCCAGTGAATGTTATCCAACACAGTCTGTGACACACGGAGTGTCAGAGGTGAACCCCCGCCCTCTGCAGGTTTCCTGTTTAGGACCCCGTGATGGAACACTGAACCAGAGCCAGCTCACCAGCCGGACGGCGGCTTTCAAACTGGCAGCCAGTCGCACAAAAAGGGGCAGGCAGGGCAGCGGGTAACAAAAAAAAAGCATGTGACTCGGTCTGCACCAGACCTGTTGAGCGGTTACTCAGCCGTAAAGGTAAATCAGTTACAGCCTCGCCCAAATACAGCACGAGAGCGTCACCCTTTAAAGGCTCTGCCTACACAGTTGTGGCTCAATCCAGCTGCTTGTTTGCCCAGCTTTTTTTTTTTTGTGTGTTGTAGTTTGTTTTGGATGTTTAGTGACTCATCGAGATGACAACAGAGAGTGTACAAGTCTGTGCACGTCGCTCATGCTGCTGCCGGGCGTTTGGGTTTGCACGCAGCTCTGGGTTGTTGTACAGACAACTACTGGAGACATGGCAGAGGCTCCTGAACTGGCTATAAATATCTCTCTCGTGCTTTGAGTGTCTGCAGATACTGCAGCGGGGCCGCTCCAGCTACGAGCTACCAGCTCTCACACAGCTTCTGATCGCACAGTGCTGGTGCCGACCTGCTTTATGAGTATTTTTAAAAAAAACACAAAAAACAACGCACATTGTGACATTCAGATCGAGATCGGCGGAGATGTGAAGAAGTGTTTTGTGGTTTGATTTGCTTTTCACTCTCGCGTTCAGCGCCTACCTCTGATGTGAGTCTCACCAGAGGGCGTGGGTTGTGTGTCAGTGCACAGATGCTGTCCTGTTGTGTTGAAAACATCCCGCTCACTCGCCCGTTTTTTCAAGAGCTGATGATGTGCTGTCTGAACTTGGGGGGAAAAAAAAAGAAAAGCTGCTGTGAGTTTAAAGACAGGCCCCTTCAGCAGGTTTTGCTGGCTGTGCTGGCAGCAGCGATCATCCCCCATAAACAAAAGACACAAACGGATTTCACACCTGTCTTGCATAACGTTCCCTTTGACTCAGAACCTCGGCGAGCACGCCATATACGGGGAGGTGGACATTTTGGCCGCCGAGATGTCAAACAGAATGATTCAGCAGGGAGGACGGAACAAAGGGACTTGTTGTGCCCTTTACATGAATGAAAAGGCTTCTGTTGAGCTTTCTTTTTAAATGGAATGAATCATTCACAATGAAAGATATGCTTTACAAATGCTACTCTATCTGCATTTACGACCCGCGTCAGGGCACTTTGTTGTGGACCGTTCAAGGTTGATAAAGGTGGGCTATTAATAACTCATTAACGTTAATACCTCACTTTGTAATATGCCTTCAGGTATTAAGATACTAATACTAGTAAGCCATTAAGTCTTGCAAAGAAGATAAGCAACTGCTCCTCGAGGTGAAGGGTCTAACAGCTCATGGGTAGGTCCTTTCTGGATGATTAGAAAATACAAAGTTAAAGAGGAAGATTTATTTTATTCCATTTTTTTTAAAAGTCATCACAAACTTAGGGGGTAGAATCTGGAAATATTAAGGTATTATCGAATATATTCCCTGTGCAATAGTTAGAGGGCTTAGGTATGCTCCATGTCTGCATCCTCCATGAAAAAAATCTAGAATCTGTCAGCGTGCATTTATAATTCATTTGCAATAGTCGTGGCCAGGTGTTTCCTTCAGTATTCCTCTGTGCCCTCTCAGTGCGGATTGCGCAGTTTCCACATGATGCTCATGTAACTTATCTGTTGGACCAGGATGAGCCTGCAAACTTTTTCCCCCCCAAGTACGCAGTAATAAAGAAGAGGTGTCACTGACTCTCACAGAATTTACAGAAAACATCACAAAGCTTTGCGACTTCTCTCATGTCTTTGGAAACTTGTTTTTTCCCCCCCAAACGCCTTGGTTAAGGGGCACCTTCCTTCTGGATGGGAGTCTTTAGCAAGTGCTTTACGATACGTGACCTTCCCTAAGTCCCGAAAAATGTTGCAGCCAGGTGGTGAAGAATGTAGCAGCCAGCAGCCATAGCTTTTCCTCGCAGAGTTTAAATTTATGAGCACATATGAAGCACATTTGAACGGTGACCAAATGCAAAAACACCATAAAACACAAGAATTTGCTTGGTTTTTATTTATTTATTTTTAGCTGCTCGGCATGTATTTCATCAGTTGTTGTTTTCTTATCAATAAAATAATTACACTCAAAGAAACCTGAATTGGACCCTCCAGTAAACAAAACTGCAAAGTTAAACGAGAAGTAATGTAGAAGTGTAATGATCCACGGTAAGGTCAGAAACAAGCAGAACTCTTTTTTTTCACCATTCCTGATCTTATCCTCGGTGTCAGAATTCCTCGGCTGTCAGGTTTTGTTATTGGAGGGTCGGGTCTGTCGTTAACATCCATCCTTCCGTCTCCGTGGTCCGTTCTGTACATTCCCAGTAGGATCCATCCCGGGTGACAGTGGGGGAGAGGCAGGGCGCGCCCTGGACAGGTCACCATTTTGTAGTGAACACACAATGAGTTCAGGCAGTGGTCCTTCAAAACCTACACACTGACTCACACACTGGGCCTCAATGGACAGGCAGTCAGCTCTGTGTTAGCGGTGGCTTGTCAAATCTTAAGCCGTGTACATGTGCATGAGTGTCACCCTGAATAAGTGGAGGACCATGGAGCCTGTAGCGTGCTTTTTATTGTGGTCGTACTGACCAGCCCACAGTGTTCTGGGCTTCTTGTCAGAGGCTGCCTGCAGAGTTTCTGTTGAATGACGTTCAGGGTACAGCAGCCTGAGGCAGAAACACAGGCAAAACATTGCCCCTCCGAGAAGAGGCCAACGGTCCGATGCGTGCAGCAGCTCGCCCCACATGTCAAATACTTTGGTTGCAAAATGCATGTTCGCTACTGAGGTTGTTCTCGAGACTGAGCGCCTCGCTGTGTCTCGAGGAAATCTGGAGTTTCTGTCAACAGGCAGGGGCTCGGCGGCGTTTCAAAGGACGCCTCTCTGTGAAACGTGCCGTATTTTCTCCTCTGGGAGCTGAAATAACAAGTGGCAAAGCAGCCGTTGCAGCTTCTGAACACACCGCACGAATAGGCGTCTGTTTTGTTTTTCGCCGGTGCTTTCATGTAAGCCGCGTGTGTTACGCAGAGCTGAAAACACCTTGATGAATTTTGGATGAGGCTGCGTTGCTCAGTTCGCCGAAACAGACGGAAAGTTACCGAAGAAGCCGTAACGCTCCGTTCTGCACAAGCGGCTGAGTGACAGCGATCTGCATGCATGCCCGAACCTGCGCAGATCCCCGCTGAGCCCGGAGGAGGCCAGCCCCTATCAGCGAGGAGGACAGGATACTGAGAGAGAGTCGGGGAGGAGGAGAGAGTCGGGGCTGTCGGGTGACATGCCTGCCGGTCTCTTCTCACTTTGCATCAGCTTCCTTTGTGAAGTTTAGTGGTATGACTTGTCGAACCTACTGCTGTAAATGTGCTAGACCTGTGTGTGGCAACGAGATATATTTATACGAGGATGTGTTTTAGACTCCAAATCTGCAGACTAGTAGCTGTGAACTCGTTGTAAGATGCATCATTTTCAAGTTTTCTCTTTCTCACAATAGAAAGAGCTGATTTTTACAAATAAACTCAAGGCCCCATTCATTTTTCATTCCTCTAAAAGTGAGGGGTACAAGTCCTAATGTGGCGTTTTGAAGCCTAACCCAGAAAGTGTGGAAGGGAATTAGATGTAGGAGGCAGACCGGCGGCCTCTTTTTTTGTCCACCGGAATGATTTGCAAGTCTTTCTGTTTCACGGGTGTCTTTGATTGTTTCATAGATGTTCCCATATCTTTCCCAGAACCGCGGAAATGATCTCCTCCAGCGTCGCTCACCATTAGCCGGGCAGCATGGCTCCAGCTCCTCCTTCCAGAGAGGACACCGGCAGCTCATTAACACTGCGCTGGAGGCTAACGCCGACATAGATACTGCGCTGCGCTCTGCACTTCCTGGCTAAACATCTGGACGAATCTGCATCAGAGGGTCTCTTTAAACTGAAAACCCTTGTGCCAGAGCGGGGCACGTGTTCGGGTCAGCGCCTTTGGCTGAGCCCTTCTACCATGTTCCGGACCTGATTCAGTGCTTTGGGGGCAGAGCTGGACGGCGCAGTTCTTCCACAAATCTGGACTCTGAGCCATGTCTCATCTGTCGGTCCTAAGCGTCGTCTGTGGATTGATGCTCCACTTTTCTTTCACTGTGCTCAGCTCCCACTACTGTGTCCCACGAAACACTGTCCCTTACCAGAGTAAGTCACAAATGATTCCTCTGTTGGCCACACAGAAGCTTCACTATACTGTATAAATTAGAATATTTTATCCTCGTTATGTGAGCTTGATCTTTTTTTCCTGCTTGCAGAGACGAGTTTGTCATTGTCTTTGTGAAAGAGCCTTTTAACCTCTTGCTGCTGGAGCATGCAGTTACAGACTCTAAGAGGTCTTTTGCAGACAGTTTCGGTGCACTGATGCGTTTTTCTTTTTGGGGCAGATGACCTCAAATTGTTCAGAGAAGATGGGATCTTCAACTACTCGACTATGCTGATCAGAGATGACCTGGGCGTGCTGCTGCTCGGGGCCAGAGAAGCCATCTATGCTCTGGATATAAACGACATCTCTGTCAGAAAGGCTGTGGTAAGAACCTGTGTGCAGTCATTATGGGGTGTTTCCATCTAAGGTTATGGCTTTATTATCCTCTGCCATAAAAACTGTGCCGAGCTGTTAAATTTCAACATGCAAACTTTAGATTATCTGTCTTGTATTGTTTGATCAAATAGCTGTAAAGTTAAAACCTTAGTGGAGCTTTTACGATTCTTTACTGCAGCTGTTAAACCGGTTGATCGAAGAATCAATGAGCTTTTCAAGGCCAGGCTTGGCAGGAGTGGGAACAGTTGGTGGTTTCTAACCTTTGTAGTCGATGACATCTTAGAATTAAGCGCAAGTCAAGTTTTGCTGGTTAGAGAATAATGAGTTGATGGATCAAAGGGTTTCTCTTTCTTTTCCCATCTGATCCGTTTTAGGAGGCAAACTTTTTCGGCTCTAAACATTTTAATCATAAACGACCCCTTTGGTTTTCAGCTGAATTAAACTGATCGGTTGGCAATGAAAAGCAACAGAGGGAAAAAAATTGAAGACGGCAACCGAACATATGGTTTAATATGACAATGTTTTCCTCGCTGCATTCAAAATTAGACGTTTTATTCCGATGGCTCAGCCCCTGCAGCTGCTCCCAGCTCTGTTGGAAAAGTTTTCCAGCTGCCAAATATCCTTTAATCTTGTATTTTCAAATAGTAGAATTGCATTGGCCAAGCTGGCCAAGCTCATGCATTGTAAATAAGAAAGTAATGAATTTATTAAGCAGTGGTAAGAAAGAAAGGGCTCAGGCTGTGGTTATCTGACCTTAAAGCTTGGTAAGGATGAAGATGATTTTTAAACCTCCCTGATATGTGAAACCTCAGAAATGAAAGATAACATACCATGTTTTTCTAATGACTGATATCAGTACAAGACCTTGAAAGGACTCGAAAACAAGAAGAAGAAACTTAGATAGTCTCTGAGAGGTCATGCATTTTTACAGCATTACATGAGTTACTGTCGACTATAACAATTATGAAGATGAATGTTATTCCATCATGAGATAAAAGAAACTGCCATCTGATGTATAATTAATTTATTTCAGTAAGAAAACTGTATTATTTAACTATAACTATATTGGGGTGTCATTACTCTCTAGGAAATCAATGCTGAAATGACTTTATTGTTCACTTATTTGCACATTTTTTTTCTCCTATCATTGTGTTTGGACAATGGTGTCTCTGTGGCTTTGAGTGCATTGATGGCTTTTTATGGAAGACAAACATCTTAATCACCTTATTTGGTGGTACTGTGAGGCTCCAACACCAGCATGCTTTGACAAGACATGTTCCTTGTGCTGATGCAGGTGTATTGGCGCGTCACAGAGGAGAAGCAGAGGGAGTGCACATACAAAGGAAAACAAGCCGAGGTTTGTGTAGCGTCTACACAACATGTTTTTTCTAATGTGAAGATAAAGGAATGACCTCTGAATGAGAACTGCTTACTCCTTCACACAGCTTCTCTCTGTACATTTGTTAATCATTTATGGGGGAGTTTTTTTTTCACCGGCTCTGCAGAGAATCTCTTTGAGAGTGAAAGTGTTTTCTCTGTAGCTATGCACAGAATGTCCAAACAAAGGCCTGTGAAGAAAAAGCATGCGTACATCCTTGACCCTTTGGCCGGCGGCTCTGTTGTGGGCAGCCCGTGCTGTGACCGTGTGTGTGTGTGTGTGTGTGTGGCCTGTTTGTGTTTTTGTGGTTGAGCTAACAAAACCCTGACCTCGGCATTCTCTTTGCTGGATCTTGTTGCAGGTGGAATGCCGCAACTACATTCGAACCCTGCACAGTGTAAACGATACTACGGTTTATGTGTGCGGCACCAATGCCTTCAGCCCGACCTGCGATTACATGGTGAGTGTACCCAAGATTTTCGAGTCAGCGGGCGAGTTTCCCTCTTTCTGTTGATGGGAAAACATTCATCCCACTTAAGTGCCGGTGATCATGTTTGCCGAAGGGTTTATTCCAGGGATTTTACATCGGAAGTGGTTTCAACTTGTGTTGTTCTTATTGTCGGCGAAGCACATGAAAGAAAACAGATTGGTTTTTGTTCGTCCACCCCTAAACTTTTCTATTTCCTCAAACCTCTCATGCTGACTTTTAAGATTGTACTTGCCATAAAATATTTAGCTGGATGAGTATGCAGTTTATCATCTAGAAATGATTTACAACGGTAATACAAAGCAGGTGGGGCTGACTTTAAATAACTACAGTGGCTGTAATGAGGTAACATCACCCAGTCTAACAGCATGACTTCACCGTCTCTGTCTATTTCTATCTGTGTGTGAAGCTGTTTGGAATCTACGAATGCAAACTGTTTGTGAAGTCAGCCAGTTTAACCGTTGTGTATCTAGTTAGCCATGAAAAGGATAGAATATCACCTGTCATTTTTAGGACTGAGCACATTCATTTCAGTAGTTATATTCTCTACATTTTATGAGTATTGGTTGAAATATAATAATTAAAAACATTTACATAAAAAAGTGTGTGGCACTCAGAAACCATTTTTGCATTTTTAACATCTGAGAACTTAGAAGGCCAGTTTCTGGACCTTTGAGAGAGAGAAGTGATACATGTGCTGAAAGTGTGCACAGAACTGAAAATAATCCCTTTCTGATTTAAACATGTACAGAAGTTCAACATCCAGCAAACAGTTGTTGAGCAGTTTTACCATCATTTTCAAAAACGATATTGTGTCGCTTACAGCATCATCAAAAGGTTTTGAGAGTCGAGGGACATCTCCTTGCACAAGGGACATGGTACTAAATTTAAATGGGATTCCTGTGATGTTCAGACCCTCAGGCTGCACTGCATTAAAAACAGTCATGATTTAGTCATGGATACTAATGCTCGGGCTCAGAAACGGTGACTTCAAAGCAACACTGGCAGGCTGAGCCTTCCATAAATCCAGGTTAAAGCTCGAACGTGAACACGGTCAGAGTCGCCGCTCAGCGTCCCGGCTCCGAGGCTCACTTGAAATGGACTGAGGCAAAGTGGAGAATGGTTCTGGGGTCCGATGTGTCTCTATTTCGGATTCTTTATGAAGTCCATGAACACAATATCCTCCAGACTGAAGAGAAAGAGACCATCCAAGTTGATATTGCTCACTTAAAAAAACCGGCATGGGCAGGTTTTCTGCTCCTATCTAGGCAATGTCTTTTTCAAGGATGACTTTTCATATAAAGCAAGACAGTGCTGAATTACACTCTTTATTCATCCAATGTAAGAAACCAGGATTATGTTTTGGACTGTATAGACTACATATTTTTTAAATAAACATTTATAGAATCATGAAAAAATGGGCCAACATTTCTCTCCCAAATAACCTGTCAAATATTTTTTTGAAAAGGAAAAAAAATCTCTCTGCTCTACACTTATAAAAAAAATCCATTTGATTATTCAAATTTATTCTCATTGCATTGTTTCACAGAGGTTGTTTTGCATATTTAATTTTAGTCTCATTATTTCCGGCTGCAAGGAATTAAAGAGTAAAATCCTCCTTAGAAAAAATCTCCCATTCCTTCCTTTTTCTGAAGATAAAAAAGGACCATTTAAACTAAATTAGTTTAACATGAAGAGAATACAGCAGGCTTAGTCTTACTTAACCTTCCGGAAGAAGTTTAATGCAAAGTAACAAAAGGCAATTAAGCACATTATGTTTGCAATTGAAGTGTGTTTGCATTAAATGAGTTAAATATTTAAATATATAATTACTACCACAGCAGCGGATAACAATGGAGCTGAGTTTGGAGATTGACTTTTGCCTAACCACATTGTTGAGTAAAAGATAAAACCCCATTTTCAGTCTTTATTCAGCAGCTTTTTCTGTCCTCCCTCTGTTTCTGTCAGACGTTTGCTAATGGCCAGCTGACGCTGAAAGGAAAGCCAGAGGAGGGAAAGGGGAAGTGTCCTTTTGATCCCTTTCAGAGATACTCCTCCCTCATGGTTGGTGAGTGTCTGTGTGCGTTCTGCTGCCAAAGCCGTTGGAAGTGCTTAATGTTCAGAGTGATCCGAGACAGGATGTGTGCAGTTTTGGGCACATTTTACGTGGCACAAGTCTTTTAGGAAAATAACAGACGATAAATCTGATAAATGCCAAAGCCACCTGCTCAGTCAACATGTCCTGCACAATTAGTTTGAAAAAGCTCATTTATTTAGTCTATTAGCAGGCTTATAAATGTTTTATTGTTCCCTCTAAAATGAATAATGGATTTCCAGGAATGTTTACTCCTCTATTGTTCCCGGCCAACAGGAAATGACCTGTACTCGGCTACATCCATCAACTTCTTGGGCTCTGAGCCTGTGATTCTGCGCAGCTCCAGCTTGGCTCTTCGCACCGAGTTTAAGAGCTCCTGGCTCAGCGGTGAGCCCCTCTAGTGCAAATCTAAGCCTTCTGAAGCTGCTTCTGTTCTTTATCGAGTCTTTGTTCGACGTTGTGCGATTTCAGAGCCGAACTTCGTCTACATGGACTTTGTCAGCGAGAGTTTGGACAGTCCCGACGGGGACGATGACAAAGTGTACTTGTTCTTCAGCGAGAATGCCGTGGAGTACGACTTCTACAGCAAAGTGGCCGTGTCGCGCGTGGCTCGAGTCTGCAAGGTGAGACCCGTGCAGATCCAAAAGGCCGTCTCTCTGACTCCGGCCCTGGTGGATGTACACATGAGTGCTCCCTGCCTGTGTGTTTAGGGAGATATGGGCGGCCAGCGGACGCTGCAGAGGAAATGGACGACGTTCCTGAAGGCTCGTCTGGATTGTTCCTTCCCTGAACCCAGCCTGCCCCCCATTGTCCAGGATGTCTTCCTGCTGAAGCACAAAGACTGGAGGAAGAGTGTCTTCTATGCTGTCTTCTCCTCACAGTCGTACGTGTTAAATAGTAAATCCCACTGTTTTATGGTTCAGGGTGGGGATTCATTTAAATTTTGATGGGGGAAGATTCCCGAGCTGTTAAGTTTACCAGCTGATTGTTACATTATTACTAACAGTATGTATACATTTAGGGCACCATTACTACATAAGAATAAAAAACACCAGCACATGTTATATTGATTATACTGATAAATGATACAATAAACATTCAGTTGTAATGAATGTTTGTTTAGCATCTTTTTGCATTTCTTGAATTAACATGTGCTTTTTGTTTGTTTTTGTTTTTTTGTTTCTAGGAGCTTGCCCCAAGTGTCTGGGGTGTGTGCATACAGGGTGTCTGACATTCAAGACATTTTCAATGAGGGAAAGTTCAAAACACCTGTTTCCGTGGAGATGTCCCATGTGAAGTGGGTGATGTACACTGGTGAGGTACCGGTCCCCAGACCAGGAGCGGTGAGTTTGTCGTGTTTGCGACTGTCCGATCAAAACTCCTGTCTGCAAAAAAAAAATAAAAAATCTGAAGAGAAAATCAACAAATGAATAAGCCGTAGTGGTGTGTTTTCAGTGCATCGACAATGTGGCGCGTAAAATGGGGATGAATCGCTCTCTGGACCTTCCCGACAAAACCCTTCAGTTCATCAGAGACCGTCCGCTGATGGACGAGGCCGTCCAGCCGCTGACCGGCGGCCCGCTGCTGGCCCAGAGGGGGGCCCGGCTGACCCGGATCGTGGTGGACAGCGTGTTGGCTCTGGATGGAGAGACATATGACGTCATGTTCATTGGCACTGGTAAAGACGCCTGAATGAAGCTTTTCACTGAGGCGCTCAACAGAAGCTGAGACTCTCAGAAACCATTTTCTTGGCTTTGCTTTTGTGCTGAATCAGAACCTCCTAAAAGCTTAGTTTTCAATATGATACATACTAATATTAAAGAAAAATGTTTCTGTAATATTTAAAAAAGCAACATAAAGATGAGATTCATCCTAGTTGGAAATGCATAAAATGGCGCTTTTTAAAATGGTTTTAAACCTTTTGAATTTGCAGAATGGTCTATTTTGATTTTATAAAAACAGATTTTTTAAAGTTGTGTAACTGTAGATTTGTGTATGTGTGTGTAATGCTTTCTTCTTCCTCTCCATACTAGAAAATGGCTCTATTCAGAAGGCTGTCAACTTTGTCAAAGAGATGTTCATCATCGAGGAGATTCAGGTGTTCGAAAGCCCTGAGCCAATCAGCATTCTGCGCCTCTTATCTACTAAGGTAATCAGAGCTCCTTCACACAAAGGGCAGCCACAAACGCTCTAGGGCTGTGCAGCCCACCCCCTCCCCCCCCGTTCCCCCTCAGGGACAAAGTGACCTGAGGGTGTCCCGTGTCTGGCCGCAGAACAGTCATGGTGGCTGTGGGTCCAGCCTGTTGTGAGCTTCCCATGCTATGTGGTCGGATCTTTTTTCTTTCTTTTTTTTGACTGGTTGGGAACACGGTCTGTGACCTTATTTTGGTCGATGGGAAGCACCCAGTACTGTAACATGTGCAGTAGATGACACCGTTACAATAAACCGCACTGACTGGTCGGCTGCTTTGACGTCGTGTCTTTAACCCGCTTTTGATTTAATGTTAACACTTCTCTCCTGTCTCGTCGTATTCTCAGCTTCAGTAACGAAGTTTCAGAACTTCTTGTGGTTTGTTCATTTGTCTATGCGTGTAATTCCAGGGCTTGCTGTATGCCGGTTCAGAGCTGGGCGCCGTCCAAATGCCGGTCAGCGACTGCAGCCGCTATAAGGAGTGCGTGGACTGCGTCCTATCCAGAGACCCTTACTGTGCTTGGGAGCCCTCCTCTGGGCTCTGCTCCTCTGTTTCCAGTTTGTCTCGCCTTTCAAAATCTGCAGTACAGAGCCTGAAGGAGGGGGACGTGTCACGGTGCCCTCTGCCAGGTGCATTCATTTGCACAGTGTCGCTAAACGCTGCGCAGGAAATGCATTTTGAATGAGTCCCGGCGCGCACAAAGCTGGATTAACCTCGCGTTTGTGCGTTTGCATTTTAGATCCCGTGGCAGCTGTCGACTTTGTTCTGGTTCCCGGGAACAACATGCGGCTGCCGTGCCAGCCCCACTCCAACCTGGCGCGGATCCACTGGCGATTCTCCGACCGGCCGCTTCCCCCCGACGACAAGTACTACGTCTACGGCGGAGGCCTGCTGGTGCTGAACCTGACCGAGTCGGACGCCGGCTCGTACAGCTGCGACTCGGTGGAGCAGATTAAAGACAGAACGTACAACCGAACTGTGGAGGTCTACCGTTTGCACCTCCCGCCGGAGGAGGTGGGACCCACCCCCGGGCCCACCGTGACCCTGCCCCCTGGCTCCGTTCACACTCGGAGTACGGCTGCACCGTGGTCAGACCAGGGCAGCGAGGAGCCCCTGTCACCTGAGAATCAAAGCCACTCGGGCAGGGCGGGCCGCCTGGAGGTGGCCGTGGGCCTGCTCTCGCTGCTCTGCCTGCTCCTGATGGGGGTCATTTTCTGGGTCTGGTTCCAAGGGCACTGGAAGTGTTTAAAGTTTGTGCGGAGCTCCAGGGACGGCGAGGAGAGGAGGCAGTCAGCAGACTACATGCACATCCAGAGCAGAACTTCAGAGATAAAGCTCCTGGGGCCTGAGTCGGGGAGACCTTGCAGTGCCAATAATAATCACTCTGCTGCCGACTTCAAAGGGAACGGGGAGCACCACTTCACACCTATGGCCAACATTTCGAGTCTGGACGGTCTAGGATACATACATGATGAGTCAGAGATTTGATGGTGCCGAGGCCTGCACCAAAGGACTAATTACCCCCCTATAGATGTACTTTCTCTGGGAGATGGCTCTTAAAAATGGCTTCCACATTATACATTCTTTTTGATTGGTGAACTATTTCTCCTGGCCAATTTTCTACATTGTCTCAATTTCCATCCCTTAACCAGGCAGCTCATGAGATTCAATTTGGGAGATTTCTGTTCCATATTATGGTTTAAAACATGTTTTCTATGTTTTTGTACAATGTGTAACATAATGTGTACAGCCATCAGCATTTTTTGTTGTCTTTATTATTTATTTGGACGGTCTTTAAAATAATTAACCATACATCTGTAAAGCAGCCTTGTAAAAGAGTCTTGTAAAAAATACCACTGGCAGCAACAAAAATGTAGCAGCTGACACGTCATTGTATGTATTGTCCAGTTTAATAAAGATACCATTCACTAGTCAGCCAGAGTCAGAGTATTGGGCCAGGGTTTGAATGTGGTTATGATGCACCAACAGCCTGTGCTTTTCTTTTATTCACTGTTAGCTGCTCAAAAATGGCTTAAACTCTGCTGTGGACATGAAAAGCCAGTGTTGAATGTCATTCCTCCAAAGAAATCTGCTGTATTCCAGGGAATTGTTGGAAATTTGTGGTCAACTCTGGCTACCAGTGCTCTGTTTCATGGTAGGGTGTACAGTTACATTTCAGATTCCATGCATATTGTCGTCTTGCCATGAAAAAGGCAAAAATGTCTCTGGAATGCAGCGACGTGGGGCTTCAAATCCAGGCGTCCAATCAGCTGAGAGACTCTGCTCATGTATGGATTTTAGTGTCAGCTTTAAAAAAAAATAAAAACACTGCCTTTTGATAAACACCTTTTTCTAAACTAGCGTGCCTACGTTTCAGTTTTATTTGTCTTGAAGGAATCCAACAGATGAGGGTTTATAAGGAGGGACGACTGCCCGGAACGATTTTACAGTAAAAAGCTTGTTTATGTAGGTGTAGAAGAAAAAATTGGGATAGGAATTTCATCAGTTTTCTCTCCACCCCTGCTGCTATCAGGGAGCTATGAACCGCCTTACGTTGTATCTCAAACAAGTACAGTAGATAGCAAAGGAGTGAAGCAGCAGCGAACTCAATTATTCATCAGTGCAGCACAAAGTTATCATGAACAGAATTAAGGATAAATACCGCTCTAAGGGAAGAAAGAACCTTATCTCTGTTGTTTCTTATTTAAAGCCCCATCAGCAGACCTAATAACCATTATGTACACTTATTCTGCCTTCTCCCCTGTTCGTTAACCAGGCTTTTACTCCCAGGATCTAATAAGGCATTTTCTTTTTCCAGCTGTTTGGAGTTTTCTGTGATGCTTGTTGCTTTTTTTTTGTCAGTTCCACCCTTTCTTCAGACATTTCGGAATAAACCAGTTGGACAGCCGTGGAGTTTTCTCAAAAAGATGTTAAAAATGTCCAGTTGCAACACGTCCCTCCAGGGCTCCAAAGCAGCTGAAACTCCAGACTTTTAAGTTTTTATTTAAAGCATTTGAAAAAGCTGAAGGTCCAGCATTCCGCTCAGTGGTTAGGAGGCTCGTGTCCTCCACCAGCAGTAATAATTGATAACAAAATAATCTATTGGGAGGTGTACTTTGAACCTCAGCTGCTCAGACATTACAGCTTTCAACCCGACTGCCAGATTTTATTACGAATGCTTTCAAATCACAGCGCTGCAATGGAAAATGTAATCAAACAGGAAGACGCTCTTTGTGTGAATGTGAATATTTATTGAAAGGTTGCAATAATTAAAGGGGGTTTCCACATGTCCGTTTCACTATCACTTATCAAAAAGCAAAAAAATAAAAATCCTACATTTGGCAGTTGGACATGAAGGGCACTTTCATCCATTCAGGCACCTTTATCTCTTAAAAGAGGCTTGACACTTAATATCTTTAAACTAGCATTAGAATACCAACAGAGCAAACGGGGACAGGTTAGCAGGTCATTTCCAACATTAGGTTTGCAGTTAAACGATCCGTGCATGCAAGATTTCAATCGACCACTTTTGCCCGCCACTATCTACCATCATGTCAGTTTATTTGAAATGAGAGAGGCTTGAACAACTGGATGCATGCCATCACACTATAGTCATTAAGCGGGAGGATCCAGAAAATCAGTGGGAAAGTGAAAGCGACCGGAACGTTTACAGCAGCCGATAAGCCGCTTCCACTGCAGGTCGCTGACCACTGAAAGCAAACAGCGCAGCTCTGAAAACAATAGAGACGCAGGCAGAATACAGCACAATGTCTTCTCTGGGCGTGTCTCTGTTGTGTCAAAATAATTGAAAAGAGAGTGAAAGTGTTTTGGCATCTGAGTGTAAAATCCCACAGAGGAGCTGCTTCACTGAAGCATAAGTCCAGTTTTATGCCCCCCCCACGAACCCCCAAAAAAAGCAGCTTGTTTAAAAGGCGCAAAGTCGAGCACGACGTCTTTTGCATGCAGGATCTGCACGCAGTTATAAGGCGCACTGCAAGAAACCACAGGCAAGCGTGGAAGTATCAGGCACAGCGTATCAAAAATAAACTAAAGTCCAGCAAGAGTGCAGAGAGAAGGATTCCACCCCATGTAAATGGAGCCGTATCAGGGTTACAACAATACTCAGCATGCAGTTCTGGCAACACACAAAACCATTCCATCTTTAAGGCAAACGTTCTTCACACGCCGTTAGCAGGGAAAGGGCCCGTGGACCTTAAGGATTTCCAAACGAAAATCTGCAGCACACCACACAGTGTAACAAATCTTTCCTTTGTGCATAAAACTGCATCGGCCATTCCTCTTTTCACCGTATGTAAACAAGTTGAAATGGAATGAGCTGAAAACAACCTTCAAGTTGGTCTTATTGATGAGCTTTAGTGACAAAGGTTGTTAATAAAACTTTTTTGTATATATATATATTAAAAAAAGAAAGAAAAAACAGACCCAAACACACCAGTATTTGTAAATTAAGGGACATGTGCAGTAGTGCTCCGAAGGAGTTTCAAAATAATATCGAAATGGTTTGTCGCATGTCTCCCTCTAGTGGCCATTCTCTGTCATCACCACTGGCTGTTGTCGGGGTAGCTGGGCACGGCGGCGGGGTACTGGGGCAAACTGGGGCCCTGCGCCGTCTGCGCGACAGCGTTGAACCCGGCTTCCCTCACCGGGGCGCTCTTCCACATCCCGGAGCTCCACTCCTCCTGAGCGCGCTCCAGACTGCCGCCGCCGCCTCGGTACAGCCGGTGCACCTGGACCACGGACAGGGGAGCCTCTGTTAGGCGCGCCGGAGGGATTCGGGCAAGCGTCTGTAAAGCTTTACGGTTTAAAAAAAGAAAGTGCTTTCAAGCCCGAGCGCGTGTTGACGTCACGTGTCCACTCACCTTGATCAGAACCAGAGCCATTAAAGCGGTCACCACAGTGAAGAGCAGAGCTGTGATAAGCATCACTATAGCGGAGCCCACATTTTGGCTGAAAAACATCACTGTGGCAATCCAGCCGCTTTCATGTGTCGGTGAGAGTGAGATGGAAGTAGTATGGGTTAGTCCATCAGACAGTGCACACACAGCATATAGTGGACTTCACATAGATCTAATCCAGAGTTACAAATGAGCCGTCGAGCAGTGAGAAATGGGATGCAGTGATCATCAGCTGACCTACTAAAAACTAATTAAAAAAGTGGAGGGCGTTAACACAAGCACATGTTCAGAGCTCAAACTTACCTGTCAAATGTTTTTAAGGAAACATGCTCTGTTTTGTGAGATTTAGGGCCACTGCAGACACAACCGATGCAGACAGAGCCAAATACCAACGAAACCAAATAACAGAAGGACTCTGGGAAGAAGTAAAACCTAGAACTAAGAACTGAAAATATATTGCAATGGCAAAAAGAAGAAGTTAAAGAAAATAAAGATATTACTGGGATGTCAGTTGGTCAGTGAAGATTAATCCACAGGGCATCATAATCATAAACTATTGCTGATGCTCTACATTGGGTTTTCATAAGTTTCTGAGGTACTGATGAGGATCCATGTGTGGGAGCTTTGAATGCCTTCCTAAAATCAGAGGTATTTTAACTGTATATCTGCTTATAATTTGTCTTATACAAGCATTCCTGTGTCTTTCTGCCTGGTTGATTTAGTTTGAAATATTTCAAATTTTCATATAAACGCTATAATTTATATTGCGTTTGAAAAAGCCTTTGTGAGCCACTCCAATGAAAACAATAAAATAAAAAAAAGATTTAAATCTACCAATTTGATTCAAACTTACCAAGTTCCCCAACCAGAGATGCCTAAAGTCTGGATGAGGGCCAATACGCACTGAAGGAAAAAGATGAAGAAGAAGGTCATGAAGTTGAAGGAACTGTCGGCCCTGTGAGGAACAAAAGAGCGAGCAGAAAACAAAGAGTGAGACAGAAGGAAGAAAACACATCACGTCCGTTTTAGATGCGATGCTTCTTGCGCTTTG